>MU394090.1:125854-178164 GCA_022578605.1 Camillea tinctor | reverse complement strand
ACCCCCCCCCCCCCCCCCCCCCCCCCCCCCCCCCCCCCCCCCCCCCCCCCCCGCGGGTGGAGGGTGGAGAGTGGATTGGTGATCCTCTCGGATAGAATGTGATGTGGTGATGGTGGTGGTATGTAGGTATGTTTAGCTTAGAAAGAAAAATAAAATAAAAATAAAAAATAAAAAAAGGGACATAATTTCCAGTTGTCGACGGTCCTGTTTTACCTGGGGGGTTTATTTTTGTTCGGAAGCTTGCAGGGGGCACCGCCGCGCAGGTTCGCATCATACGAAGTCGTGCTAGGCTCTTTTAGTCACATCTGCCCCACAAATGGCTAGCACACATCTCGCCCATCGTCCATCGGCATCCACTGGTCTGAGAGAGGACTAGACCCGAACGCTGAACCTTCTGGGGGCCCTTGGGGGAGAAAGTCTTCAAGTTTAGTGGATGAGTGGGTCACAGCCAACGCTTGTCATCGATACAGAAGCAACCCCTTACCAACCAGTTATGCAGCTACACTAAAACCAATGACTTTTCTCTGGGCTTTTTTTTTTTTTTTTTCCCCTCTGACACTTCCCCCCTATTTAGTTTCCCGATCGATCCGACATTTTAGACTTATACTTGAATTTGATGGCCTATTAACGGTAATTAGATACTCAATAGCCTTAACTTTTCATTGACTTTTTTTTTCTATCTCTATTTTATGTTATGTATAAGATGCCCTCCCTACAGTTATATACGATATAGCAGCAGCATTGGGCAGGTCGGGTAGGAAAAGGGATCGATTGCAGATCAGGTCTGCGATCGTACCCTTGATCAGCAGATTCAGATTCAGTGGCAGAAAAGATTCCCAGACACGGACACAATGACAACATTGGTCCAGGGGTTGACAAATTCAGGGAACACGTACTGTATGTAGTCTTGTGGCCAAATACTGTGTGTATCCTGGAAGGGAAAAATACTTAGATACATACCTAAACCCAGGCATAAGTGCAGATTCCCTCCTTTTCTCACTAATAACCTTGGCCATTTCAAGATCGGATGTGAGTAATGAATGCCATAAGGTTATTTTAGTTTTCTTTTTTTTCCTTCTTTTTTTTTCTCTTATCTATATGTATAAGTGGACTTGGAACCATCTACACTTGTTCCCGGCTTCGAGGGTTCATTGTTCTGCAACATTAATTGCCGATGATGTAAACGTATACTAGGTAGTAATGGGAGACTCTTGATAATACCAGGAAAGAATTTACTTGTTCGCCCGAACACCTACATGTCATGCCATGCCTCTACTCAGCTATGGCGTCTGCTGGTCTGTCAAGCCGTAGCTGACCTAGATTAGATTCCGCGCCACTTGATTGACTTAGGGACACTTGACCAACAAGCAGTACGCCAATTCGTGATATAGTTGCATCCGTTACATTTTAGGCCTCCCGTCTTCCTCTTCTTACCTATACTACTTTATTCGTGGTGACAGGCAAAGTAGGTAGTGAGGGAGCAAGTGCTCGGTAGTGGTCATAGGGTTGAAACCGTTTGAAGACCCCATAAGGTCTTAAAGGTAAGGTAACCATGAAAACAAGATGCAGCCAACCCATACTAACCTAGGGAACCATACAAGCCGTATACTACCATCGATCTACTTGCGTAGGTGCCACCTTGATATGGAGTATACCAACATGGTAGCAACCTCGCCTCACCCCGTGTTCAGTATTCACTGACTAATAACGTATTCGTAGATTCGTAGCATAGAGAGGAAAGAATGCGACAAAGACCAGGACCGAGAGCTGCAGCTAAAAAGCAATCGCATTATATGTGGTGTATGTACGCATACGCATACAACCACCTACATACAGCAACCCAGCATATTCTTTCGATCAAGATTTCGTTTTTTCTCGGCAGGCTTACGTGCGTCTGTCTGTCTTAACGGGGGGTGGATCGCGGATTTCCAAAACCTGGCATTCATCCCTCCCTCTCCCTAAAAATAGGATTACACAAGAGCCGATGGCTGCATGTCTACTATGTAGTGTAGTAGTGTAGTTACGCGCCCTACAATAACACTGGAATATACTATACTCTACATTGTTGTGGTTGCTGCGGGCGACGAAATATGCCCATCCCGGGTTTAGTAGGCATGTAACCTATAATCTATACGTGATGGCGCGTCGTAGAATTGATGGTTTTATTTCCCGCCGTGACCAAAACGGTGCGTATTTCAGCCACATGTCATACATACGTACATACCTAGGTACATACATATATATACTTACTACCTGCTCGTGATCCCATTGCCGTCAGATCGTGTCTGCATAGCCGAGCCGGATCGCCTTTAGGGAGAATTTAGTGTAGATGGTAGGTTTTAGTCCCGGTGTACCAACATTACTTCACTGAAAGATAGAAAAAGAAGACATAATAAGAGAGAAAGAGAGAGAGAAAAGAAGGACGAATGTGGATGCATCTACTAGTGTAATCCACCTGTAGGCTATTCTAAGAACCGTGCTCTCTCGTATTGGCGGACGGTGGTCCCCGTTGGAAAGAATAGTGGCGCGTGAAAGGTTCGAGAAGGTCATGGACCCAGAGCGCTTGCAGGGTCCCTTTGGAGGCTCGAACAGACTTGGGGTGCTGGGATTGTCCTGTCGATTGCCCCATCGAATCGGAACTTGGATCCAACATGGGTTGGTGTGGGAGACCCAATAAAATCCCATTTGGTCTCTTCGTATTCAGGGACACCAGACTGCTCATCCTCGTAAAAGATCAAGGAATTTGGAAAGGAAGAGAGACAACCAATTCCCGTATAAACCGTAAAAGGTTGGGCAGTTGGTTTCTTTTTTTTCTTCTCTTCACTCTTGCTGACAATACGAGTTATGCAAGGAGCGTATGATATGTACGGAGTATTTGCAATGAAGAAGGATTTTTTTTCTATACATATTTTTTTTTTCTTTTCAAATAACCAACATGGTACAGAACCATGATGTTGTGAAATCTACATTCCTAATGCCGACACGCGAATGGATAATCATGTATGATCAACAACATATGACAACAATAACAATAACAACAACAAAAGTAACAATGAGGGGAAAAGGGGGGATTACTACTATTAGTACACAACAGTAGTGTAGTAAGGAAAATGCTTAATAGGTTGGAGGAAATTGACAACTTCAAAACGGGCGGCAGGCGGAATAATATGTACAGTAGCTTCGCATAAGCTGACATCACCTGCAATGTGGATGGACGGATGGACTCGCTTAAACGGTAGGGAGGTAAATAAACTGCACTAGACCTGTAGGTACTGTGCTCTACTTGCCTATTCTGTAGTCTATTTTCTATTTCCATCTTGTAGTTCGTAATGCGTACAAGACGACCGTTTATACTACATCTTGATTCGTTTGAAGCGAAAGAGAGGCTACAACTACATTATAACTTGAAAATGGAGTAACCTAATCAAGAACCAACACAGGCTCAGTAATAAACTTGTTATATGTAGACTATTGCCAACTAACGGAACAGGATCGTCACGCCTCGACTCCGCCAGCTGGATGCTTTTAATACATACATACCTATAGGTATGGACAAGGACAGGGTTATACGGTCTACGCCGCCTCGGGCAGAGACTACGCTAAAAAGAAAAGAAGGCAAAAGATACATGCAGGGTATGGAGTATGTATACTGTGTACTAAAAAGGGAGTGGATCGAGACTAAACCTATTTAGGGATATAGAGGGCAAAGGGGGTTGCTGGGCATAACAGGGGGATGGGGGTACTGAAAGCAAAGCGAGGTTTCCCTTTCGTCCCCAAACGCTTAGAGAGACCCAAAACACAGGTTACTGTGTACTGTACATGTAGGTAGTTTCTTATGCAAAACAGGCCAGTGGACCAGCAACCGAGCCCAAAGTCACAGTTTCCTGCTCAATAATCTGTCGATCCTCTCTCTCTCTCTCTCTTTCTCTATGTTTTCTTTTTTCTTTTTTTTCTTTTTCTTTTTCTTTTTCTTTTTTTTTCTCCATACTCTCGCTTTACAAACCCGTACCCCATTCCCAATTCAATCCACCTCCCAAACTTATCATCACAGAGAAAGAGACCCATTCGTTGTTTCTTTCCCTCTCCCACACACTCTTCCTATCGTTTTCTTCCTGTATGTAATCGACTGCCTCACTCGCTTTTGGGTAGTTGTATCTTTAATAGTCTATCGCTTTTTTCTAATCATTCCTCCATTCCGTCTTGCTTCGATTGTGTTATTCCCTTTTCCCTTAGCGAACGAACCATATTCCTCAGAAAGCCTGTGCTCTGAGGCCCATCCTTCCAGTCGCTAATCAACTGATCTCAACTCGACTTGACTCGACTCGACTCGATTCACTACGACTCACTATTACCACTCTGGTAATGAAGTCATCCGTTTAGAATTGATTTCAATTTTCTAGTGTATCGGTTTCTGTCGTCGTCTTGGGGTGGAAAAGAAAGAAAAAAGCAAAGTAAAGTGAAAAAAGGCGTCATCGTCCTTGCGGACGTCGCCCTCTCCAACCGTTCAACATGGCGAACCCGCAAGGCCGCATGTCCATGTATTCCGTTGCCGATTCCTTCAGTGGTTCTCGGGCGGGAGGACAACAATCTGCTCCGGTTTCCACTACAACTCTCCTGAACAGTATTCACAACATCTACCTCTCATCCCAGCCCCATCAGCTTGACGCCGGAACTAGTCTGGTGGTCAACACATGGCTCACAGCTGAGCAGACCGGTCCTGATGGTAGATCCGGTGGCACGGTGGATGTGGCCCTGGCTGCTAGAGCATGGGAACATGCTCGACGCCGGGCAGAAGACGGCTGTATTATTCTAGGGTATGTTGTTGAGACCGGCCCTACCAACTGCTGATCAAGGGTTATTATATATCACTTACTAACGCTTCCCAGATCTCTCCATACCTCGACACCCTCTATACTCACCCCTTTTCTGTCCTCCTTGCCTCTCTCGATCCCCTCGTCGGTGTTCACTGCTCTTGAAGCCATCAAGCCTTTTATTCGATGTGTGACCCCTTACAATCCGTCGGCACCTAGACAATCAGCTCTTGGCGTAACCCTGACCCTGAACCTTGCCGGGAATTTGACTGCTGCCAGTCTAGCTCTGGCGCAAGGGGGGATCGACACGCAAAAGGGTCTTCTCAATATTCCTTCTGAGCCTGGATATCGTGCATTCGATGTGTTCTATTACCTGCTAACCTCCGCTTCCACCCCGGCCGAAAGGGAATTCCTGAGTCTGAAGCCTGCTGCTAGCTACTCTTTGTTGGCTAAATCTGGCACCTATGACCCCCCTTCCTACCTCCCGACCGCTGACGACAGCGCAGCTGCGGATGACTTCAGGACCGCCTTGAAGGAGATCGGCATCAAGGGCTCTTCCCACAGAAACTTTATCTCCACTCTCGCTGGTCTGCTCAAGCTCGGGAACACCCTAGACTACAATGTTGACGGGGAGGCCCTTGATGAGATATGTGAAGATGTCGGTGGTCTCCTAGGTCTCGACCCAGAAGTGCTCGCAAAACAATGTACCACCGAGGATCGTCAGACTCTGATTGGCGGTCTCTATGAAGCCCTCGTTGACTGGGTAATTACCAAGGCAAACCAGGCGATTACCGCGCAGATGACCAGGATCCGGGATGGAGATGAATCTCTGGACGGGCATCGAACCCCGAACTCAAACGAAGACAATGGAGATACCGTGTGCATTACTGTTGTTGAAGTTCCTGACCCTAACCTAGGCAAGGCTCTCGCGATGCGGGGTATCTTCGATGACAGTCTAGGTATCAATGCCGAGATGAAAGAGGACGGCATAGAAGTAGTTTCCGCCGGAAGTGTGGTCAATCGGGAGATGCTCAATGCGGTGACGGAGGCTGCTCCCGACCTGGGTATTACCACTGGGCCGGCTGCTCGAGACCGTCAGCATGAATTAGAGAGGCGCGAGGTTGTTTTGGAAAAAGTTGGATTCGCGGGTGAAGAGGATGGCTTTTTGAAGAAGCTACTCTTCCCTGTTCCAGGGCAAGGTATCAACCTTGGTCGGAATGCTCGGATGGATCTCCCCGCGGTTCTGAGCACCAGTCGTGCCTGGTATCACTTGTCGTTGCACCCAACCGACGAAACTCCGGCCAGCCTTGCAGCTCTGCCATCGGTTACATCCGCTTGGTCTGCCGGCACCGTATCACGTCAGCTACGGGCTTGGAGACTTCCAGAGTGGGCCAACCGGCGCAATAAGAACCTAGATTTTACTGCCGATTTTGATGTCGAGGAGTTCGCTCAACGATTTGCGCCGCTAGGTTGCAGAGAGGGCAAAGATGGGATTGAAAGCTGGATCCTCGAGCGGGGATGGAGTAATGGTGAGGTGGTAATAGGCAAGGAGCGTGTCTGGATGAGAGAGAGTGCTTGGTGGGAAGCAGAAAGCATGCTTGACCTAAAGCCTACGGGCATGGGAGGTCCAGCTAATCCCTTCATAACCCCGGGTATCGAGACCGGCTATTCCAATAACAATGGCAGTGGTTTCTTCCCACCGCAGTTCCCCGATCACGCTTCCAACAACAGTCGAGACCAGCTCATGGGCCATCAGCGCAACCAAAGCCAGCTTACATTCGCGCAAAGTCAAATGCGGGCGCCTTCTGTCACGCCATCTGGCATGCGTAATGCGGCTCATGGTGACTATGGTTTGGGCCACAAGGGAGACACCCACCGCGACCAGGTTTATTACACCAACGATGGGGAGTTCATCAATAACCTAGATCCCGAAGATGCCCAGGGTAAGCATGTCGAGACACAAGAGCAATCACGAGGCAGACGTATATGGGTTGGCTTTGTTTGGGCTATGACCTTCTGGATCCCCTCTGCCGCTCTCCGTCACATTGGCCGCATGAAGAGGCCCGATGTGCGGATGGCCTGGCGAGAAAAGTTTGTTCTGGTTGTCTTGATTTTCATCATGAACGCTATTATTGTCTTCTGGATCATTGCCTTCGGCCGTTTGCTTTGCCCCAACTTTGATAAAGCATGGACCCAAGACGAAGTCGCCACGCATATGGGTGAGAGTGATTTCTGGGTCAGCATCCACGGCAAAGTTTATGATATCTCCAAGTTCTGGAGGATTCAGCACAGTGACTCGAACATCGAGACAACTAGCGACCTTATGATTGAGTTCGCTGGTCTGAACCTTGACGAGTACTTTGTTGCCCCTCTCCCGCTTAGCTGCCCTGGACTTGGCATCGACAAGACGATTCAGCTTCAGAAGAACAACACACCTACATTGGTTCAGGGCGTCCACACTTCAGGTTACTACCAGGCTGATACTACTACCAAGCTAAGGTCTGAAACTTGGTATAGTGACACTTTCCAGCCTAAAATCAAGGAGTATTACCACGGTGACCTAGTATGGGATAAGTCCGACGTCTATGATGATGGTCAGAACAACCAGCACATGTGGGTCATTTACGATGGCGGTATCTATGACCTGACGGATTACTTTCTCACCATCGACTTCTATAAGAACTTGGCTACCTATAATTTCCTAGACAGCACTTTGGTCGATATTGTGCAAAACAACGCTGGAGATGATGTCACGGACCTATGGAACAACCACCTAACTTCTATCGAGAACAATCAGACAGCCTACGCTACAGCTGCCAACAGTATCAACTGTATTAAGCAGACCTTCTACGTCGGCATTCCAGATTTCCGTTACTCAGCTAGATGTCAGGCCAACAACTACATTCTGTTGGCTTTCACTATCATCATTGCTGCCGTCATTCTCATCAAGTTCGTTTCTGCTCTGCAATTCGGTTCCAAACGTCGTCCGGCCCCGCAGGACAAATTCGTCATCTGCCAAATCCCAGCTTATACGGAAGGTGAAGACTCGTTGAGGAAGGCTCTTGACTCCCTAACTGCTCTTCAGTATGACAACAAGCGGAAGCTTATCTGCGTTATTTGCGATGGTGTTATTGTTGGTGAAGGCAACGATCGCCCTACCCCTAAGATTGTCTTGGACATCCTGGGAGTTGATCCGAAGGTCGATCCTCCGGCCTTGCCTTTCAAGTCCGTCGGTACTGGCAGTGAGCAACTCAACTACGGAAAGGTTTATTCTGGTCTTTACGAATACGAAGGCAACGTGGTTCCGTATATCGTCGTTGTCAAGGTTGGCAAGGAGTCTGAACAGTCCAAAGCGAAGCCTGGTAACCGTGGTAAGCGTGACTCTCAAATCTTGCTTATGAGCTTCCTGAACCGGGTCCATCACCGTGCGCCGATGAATCCTCTCGAGCTTGAAATGTTCCACCAGATCAATAACATTATCGGCGTTGATCCTGAGCTATACGAATATCTCCTCATGGTCGATGCCGATACATGCGTCCGAGAAGATTCTCTCAACCGACTCGTTGCCGCCTGTGCCAATAACTCCAAGATTGCTGGTATCTGTGGCGAAACCGCCTTGCAGAATGAGGAACGAACGTGGTGGAGTATGATCCAAGTCTACGAATATTACATCTCCCATCATCTCGCCAAGGCCTTTGAATCCCTCTTTGGTAGCGTTACCTGTCTTCCTGGATGGTATGTTCTTCCCCCATTCACTTTTGTTATAATCCGTAGCAGCTAACATCTCTTAGTTTCTCCATGTACCGTCTACGAACTGCTGACCGGGGCAAGCCCTTGATTATCTCTGATCAAGTCATTCGGGATTATAGCATTTGCAATGTCGATACTCTGCATAAGAAGAATCTGTTGTCTCTTGGTGAAGATCGTTATCTCACTACTTTGATGACCAAGTACTTCCCATACATGGCTTACAAGTTTATCCCCGATGCTTACTGCCAAACTGCTGCCCCTGAGAAATGGAGCGTCCTATTGTCCCAGCGACGGCGATGGATCAATTCGACTATTCATAACCTCTTCGAGCTGGTCAAACTACAAGATATGTGTGGTTTCTGCTGTTTTTCGATGCGCTTCGTCGTTTTCATTGATTTGACCGGAACTATTATCCTACCAGCGACGTGTGCATATCTAGTATATCTCATTTACATCATTGCTAGCCACACTGGACAAATCCCTCTCATCTCCCTCATCATTTTGGCGGCTGTGTACGGTCTTCAGGCTCTAATCTTTATCCTCAAGCGACAATGGCAACACATCGGTTGGATGATCATCTACCTCATGGCTTACCCCATTTGGTCGCTCATCCTCCCTGTCTACTCTTTCTGGAATCAAGACAACTTCTCTTGGGGTAATACTCGTATCGTTATTGGAGAGAAGGGCAATAAGCAAGTTGTTGCTGTGGATGATAAAGAAGGATTCGACCCACGCTCCATTCCTCTACAACGTTGGGACGATTATGCCGCATTGAATAACCTACCTGGTCGTCGTGGCATGCATTCTGAGAAGGGTCATGAAGTTTACGACGACATGTATGAGATGGACGACATGAAGTCGGTCTACTCTTCCGTTCGCCAGCCATCCGTTCTTACTGGTCTCCAAGGGCGTGGCGGATACATGCCGCCACAATCCCCTGCTCCGTTCCAGACACGCCAGTCTGCCTACGGTCCCTACACTGACAACCCGGCGCACCGGCAATCTACCGCTTCCTTTGGTGACGTCCAACGCGGCAATTCCCCTTACCAAGACACCCCAGGTGGATATAGACCGGGTATGGGTCACCTTCGTTCTGTGTCGAATATGTCGCCTCAGCACGACATGGTAAGGGCCTCAACATCCACACCCGCTTTTGGTGCTCGCCAGGGCCACCAGTCCATTGCATCCTTCGATTTCCAGAGAGGCAACGTGGGGCCCGATGACCACATGATTGTTGATGCTATCCAAGCCGTACTCCGAGAAGTTGATCTCGACACGGTGACTAAGAAGCAGGTTCGAGCTCTGGTTGAACAGAGACTACAAACCGAGCTGGTCGGTGACAAGAGAGCTTTCATGGATCGCCAGATCGATAATGAATTAGCCAACATGTGAGACCCCCGTGTCTCCTCGTCTCCGGCATTTTTGATATGAGAACAAGAGTAGATTGTAGAGATGTACATATGTGGACGAGTTGATAATAGTCTGGTACGAGTTGAGCATGTTTCTCTTGCTGGTTAGGATTTTCCATTTTTTGGATCGCACGAGAATCTTTTTATGGGCGTTCAACATATTATAGGAAATATTTTCTGGGAACACATTTTTTTCCCCATCTTTCACGAGATCTAGCTATCCGGACGTTGTGTACTGTCGGGCTGAAAAAAAAAGAATATGTGTCGATGGTGATGCTTATATGCTGAGTGAAGAAAAGAGAAAGAGGATATAATACAATATTTTTATTATTACTGTTATGTGTTTTTTCTTTTAGCTGTTATGCTTAACTGAGTTTCAAGGAAAGGAGATATGTGTTTATTGTTAGTTTTATTAGCATCCTGGCCTAATTGCCCTAGGTATCGTCATACATCAAAAAAAGAATTGGATATTATGGGTGTTAATAATGGTTTTTTTTTTGAACCTTGAATGGTATTTACGCTTTGACTTGTGATGCTTTTTTAAGGAGAGAAGGAGAAAACGGGTTGGAGATGGAGGATATACCTAAGTGACAGGGTTATTATAATTAATACTATACCTAATATTATTGCTATCTACCTAGATATATGGTGTTGGTGAAACTGGTACTTAGATTTATGCTTTTTATTTCTACTGCTTGGTAATAAGAATTGTTTAGACGCGTGTATTGTCTAGCTTGTGGTACTACAAAATTCACCGGCAGCGGTAGGCCTGAGAACACAAGGTTAATATAAGCTTATGAGGCTGATGGATCGAAAGGGGAAAAGGGAACGAAAGTGAAATTGATATCGCGGGAAAAACTCACCGGTAGCTCGTGTTGTGCATGGAATTTTTGGCCCATTGGCCTCTCCCGCCGACCATTTTGGTAGGATTCCGCCCCCAAGAATCCCCGCTCACATTGGGAGAACGAGGAGGATGCTCTAAAGGGTGCTAAGCGTAGCAATGCACGACTTTTCTCTGCTCTGTCTTGGTTCTATGGTTAAGCGCATCGTTGGGTCTATTAAGTGTATTCCATCAAGTGTAATCCATCAAGCATAGATCTTGGCAGCCTCGTTGTTACAACAACGTATTGGGCAACGCCGTTATACCATGAGGCCAAAAGGTTCTCCCAATGACCAAATGGTCATTGGATCCCAATTCCATATTATATAGTCACTCACCAATCCTGGGACGTAACACTCGTCGATCACTAACACGCTGCTTCGAGGACACAGCTAGTTGCACCGCATACCACATAGGTAGCCCGGACCTCTCAAAGCTTCAATGCAGTCATTGTCTGCCGCAAGGTGTGGTTTGCCCAACAATTGGTGGGGGTATCTCACGCCTGACACCCTACATAGTGATGTTACAACTACACAGCTTTATCTAATACTACGTACTACATATTAGATTACCCAAGTTAGTTTGATCTTGGAGCAATCGATCTTGGTTGACTGTATCATGTACTAATGCAAATGCACGTGTTTATTAGGAAGGGAGGGTGAGATCACCAGCATAGGTCAGATGCTTTTACATATTACATGACGGCTACCAATTCGCCCAACGGTCGAGTGAATTACGTTGTAACTCAGCTGGCTAACAAGGCGCGGTCGATGTAAACTATACCTTAAAGAGCTTAGACACCACAAAAGAGATCCCCATGATTACCAACTTTCCAATGCTACGTCGTCAATTGTTTGTCTTTTACATATGGTAAGCAAGCGAGCGTTGAAATAATTAACAGCCCATATTCTATCAGCAACAAAACAAGGTAAGGTCGATTTAAGCTATACTTTGGAGAACTTAGACACTTTTTTGTATACAAACAAGTGTTAGAATAGCTAGCATACCGTATCTCATCAGTAACAACGATACCATTAGTAGAAATAGAGATTAATTTAAATAAGTAGTGTTGTAGGGGCTAAGGTGTTACGACTAGGAGTCGAGAGTTTATGTATCAGTAGTAAAACGGTATAGTCGCAAGGATAGTTCCCATACAAAGTATGCTTAGATTGATCACTGGCTATTCTAGTTACATAGGAAATAAATGAGTGTATATATAGTTATGGGGTCGACGAAGTCGATCGCCGACTTCCTCGCTCGATCGAGTCGACCGTCTATACCGTCGACTTGTGGGTCTTAAGGTCACGTGTTGAGGTGGTCCGTGACATAAGGGACCTAGGGACCACATTTCTGTGTATATAGTTCGCAATGCATTACAAGTTTGCGATAGTTTCTTTCTTTTTCATTATTATGACACCTCGGCGTTACTACACAACATAAATCAATACATTCCTTTGCTTTTTAAATCTTTATGTCTTTATTTTAAATAAACAGTATAATGGTTAGGTGTCGTAAACTAGGGACCACAGTCCTTAGTCCCTTATAGCCTTATATAACTGTTAGTAAAGGGCTTCTTTTATTTCCGGTTTCATAAAATATATTAGTTTTATCTTAATTTTTATAATTATAATATTTAAATAATTAAAAAGTTATTAATAACATCATTTTTTTTTAATATATTATAATATAAAACTATAAAGTTATTATATGTTAAAAACATAGTGTTTTAGTGAGAAAGTTGGGGGGGGATGGCGGACTCTGGGTGACAAGAGATCGACCCGCGGCCAAAATATAGGTGGTCCGTGCAAGCTTCATTTTTGCTGCAGTATAGCATCAAAAAGTCCTTTCTCCTGTTTTCTCACCAGCATTGGTTAATATTTTTTTAAATAAAAAAAGTAATCAAATCCGTGATCAGATTTATGAGGGAAGAAAAAAATTTAAAATGCGAGCTTTGAGGGTGCGTGAATACCAAGTTACGATACGATAAACCTAGGAACCAACAACACGTCCTGAGACATTACCTACTTACACTTCTCATAAGTTATATACTTCCAATGCTTTTCAGACCTGAATGAATATTTATTATAGGTCAATATATTCTGTATCCGCGCCCTTTTTTTGACATTTTTTTTTTACAACATACAAAAACTGTTTTAATACACGGGTCTCCACTTACTCCAGCTACCTACAACCTCTAGTTCGGGTTGGTTGTAATAACACCATTATCCATCACGTCAATCAATCTACAAGATTCATATCGACTGTTGCAACAGCAATCGCCCAATGTGTCTATATCTATATTCATCACAACCGAAGTATCCACGGGGGGTTAGTTTGTGTAACAATTATGACGGGAATCACAGCTATCATGATGGAAAGAGAGTTGAGGCTTCTTGTATTCCTTACAGTTCAACTCAGAAGGCTTTGCAAGGTCTCACCTCAGAGCAGGATAATCGCAGAGGGAGCTCTCAGCTCAAAACATACCTGCTAGCTGATAAAGGTAAAGGCACCAACCCAAGGAACACCACGTGCTTTTCGGATGCTTCTATGACTAGCTTATCTCAAGCTAGGAATTCCGAACAATACTACCTAGGGTATAGTGAAAAATGTATCCGCGATCCCATGTATACCTCTTCCCCTTCAATTCACGAGGTACACCTGGTTAGCCCCAGCATGAAGAGCAAGGTTATTCGATGGCTACAAAAACTTCATGCCAACTCCTTCTATCTCACAATCGCTCAAGCTCACGAGGAACCATGGCGTCAAGAGCTAATTGATGGTGCCGGTAAATCGCCACGCAACGGTACAACCCGGGGACTACATGGCAATTCCAGAAGGAAGAGCACTAAAGGGAAAGGAAAGGGAAAATCAAAGGATGATGCTGAGAACAACGGCAATCATGAAAAACGCCAATCGGAAGCAGCTGAGACGTCAGCAACAGTAGCAGAAGAAGGGTTGCTCCTTGCTTGCCACTTTTATAAGCACAACTCCCACTTACATTCCAAATGCAACAAGGGGTTCAAAAATATCAGCCGTCTGATGACGCATCTGAAACGATCTCACAGCCTCAAAGACCCTGCTTGTTACGACTGTAAACAATCATTCCCTAGTGCTGAGCACTTGGCAGCGCACAAGGCCAGGAATACTTGCCGGCAGGTGGATGGAATACCTGTCAACCTCCTCGATATTCCGATGACACATATTGGACCACACCATAAGTGGTTTCATATCTGGAGACAGCTTTTTCCTCAGTCGGATCTGCCAGAGTCGCCCTACCTTACTGGCTATGAACACGCCAACCATGTGTTCCAGTACATTGAGAGAAATATACCTACATTGCTCGAAGGTCAAGTATCGCGTGAGAACATTACAGTGATGGTTCAAGCCCTACGCATATAGCAGGGAAACTATCTGAGAGATACTTCTGAGAGCTCTTCGGCTACTACTACTCAATCAGGAGCCATAGAAGCGGCCCATTCCAACATTGATAATACACCTATAAACTCAGACGATGTAATCTCAGCTCAATCGACGTATGATAATGAGCAGAATAATCCCTCTCTTTCTTACATCTCCATAGATGTGGCGACTACACAGGCAGGCCACGACCTATCATTCCTCAGCATCGAACAACAGGGTCAACATTCTGCCTCTTCCACTTCGGCTTACCCAACGGACCTGGAGAGCTACGAGTGGGATTATATCAACCCCTCGCTGCTATGTAACCTCAATCGTTCCGAAGTCCACGTGCCGCAGGGCAATCATAATAACCCCATCCTCGATACGCAGCGAGGAGGCCTGTATACAGCATCTCCCGGAGACCCAAGCACCCTGGGTAATACTGGGAACCGAATACATTCAGACTTCCCGTCGGTGATACCTGTACAGGAACCGAACAGCGGCTTGATGACCACCATACCTGGTGGTGCTTACGTTAGTGATGGTTTCAACATGGACGGGGGAGCGTCAACTGATAGAATCGTATCTCCCCCCTTCAACAGCAGCACAGCTACAGACCAACCAGCAATGATAGATGAACAGGACCTTTCCTTTTCCCCTTATCACTATGGGGAATTTGGTAGCGCATTCATGTAGGAGCTTACTATTGTATAATTGTTTATGGGTTTTGGAATTTATACTCCTGACAAGTGGGGAAATCGAAGGGGAAATTGGAGCTGGCAGGGATTCCCCGCACATCCCCGCATAGGATATTGGGGTTGCCAGGGGTCCCCCACATGGTTAATGATTGGGTTATATTGTTTGCAGGATACCAAGTGTGCGTTTGTTCGATTCTCTCTATGGCGGCCTGACTAAAGGGTAATGCAACGGCAGGATGTGGAGGATTTCTTATGTCAAGCGAAACTCTAGCTTTGTCTCTGATGAGGTGTTCTCCTTGGACTTTAACGAAATCATGACCATCACTATCTTCCCTACCTAGGTATATATAAAATATGCAAATCATGAGATTTTATGAACAAGCCATGCCATGAAATATGACATAGATATATATAAAATAATACTGCTACCCGTTAGTATCTCATAGTAGCAACTAAGAAATTGCTCGTGCCATATTCTCTGAGAATCCTATTCCCCTGTCTCGCTGGTATCTTCCGTCACCATAGCAAATATTTTCTCTGACTTATTGAGGTTTATAGCCCACTTGACATCCTCGAAACCCTGCCGTGTCCTGATCTCCACCTCAATATCATCATCCGGCTCCATAACCACAGAAGCCACGTTAGTGTTCAGTGTCGTCGGCAGCGTCCACTCGCCCTTCACGGGCTTCATTTCCAGCCTCGCGACAAAGACCGCCACGACGGCGAGGATCTCGTTCGTCGCAAAGTGCCGCCCCGGACAGAGCGTCTTGCCCCCGCCGAAGGCCCGGAAGCACACATCGCGCGGGCGGTTCGGCTTCTCCTCCGGGAGGAACCGGCGGGGATTGAACGCGTCGACGTTAGGGCCCCAGAGCTTGGCGTCCTGGTGGATCACGCGGCTCGGCATCTGCAGCATGGCGCCCTTCTTCAGCAGCCATTGGTCGAGATACGTATCTTCCATCACTTCGCGCACCGAGGTTCCGATGGAGCGATAGCGGAGGACTTCTTGGTAGGAAGACAGCAGCAGCGGACAGCTTTCTTTTAGGGTGGTGATATCGAGGGTTTTCACAGTAGTGCCATTGTCGGTGGTGGTTTCGGTGCAGGCATCTATCTCTTTCCTGATGTCGCCGAGGAGTCCCGGGTGGGAGTGAAGCAGCAGAAGGGTCCAGAAGGCGGCAGGCGCTGTGTTTACTAAAATAGCGATAGAGCCCCCAACCTCGTAGCGAGCGATATCCTCGAGTGGGACGTTATTGTCGACTTCGGCTTGATACCGATTCAAGGCAAGAGCCGATGCTTTTTGTACTCCTCCGGCTTTGTAATATGCTTCAAAAGCCTTAGCCACCTTTTTTCGAGCTGCAATAGGCTTTCGAGCGGTGATGGAGGGAAGGAAACCGACAAGGATCGACATGAGACCACTTTCAAACTCCCTAGAACCAAATAACTCAATATGGAGTCTTAAATCATGATCTCTGGGTTTGGGGTCACTTACCAGAAAGCGTCGGCGATGGCTTTGTCATCGTACGGGTTCATGGGACCGTACACAGATCTGGTCGTGGCCGTGGTGATGGCGTCCCTCAGCCAAGTGTACATACCGATCTTCCGGGACTCTCCTTTAACGGGCTGCAGTATATCGAGCGACTTGGCGATCTCCTGAATCATGACGCGGTTCATGTCGTCAAGGTCCGGCCCTGGCTTAAGCCCAGCCCGCATGGCAGCATAAGACTCCATGGACAGACCAAAATCCCCTTCGTCGCCATTCACGTTCTGGGCGAGGATGGCCTGGGCCTCACGGCTGGCTCCACAGACCGTGGACGCAAACTTGGCCTCAATAGGGGGGAAGGCGAGGACCTTGTGTAGTTTCTGCACCGTCTGTATAAGCTCGGGACTGGTCACCACGTACATCTTCTGGCCCGGGAGGGACATGGTGAAAATGGGTACGCCTGTTTTCTGGCTAGGACGGGGTTAAGCAGGTTCTCGTAATCGTACAGATTGGAACTAACGACGTACCTGAGGTCGACATAGTAGTTGAACGAGCTCCGTGATAATCCAACTACGTGTCCCACGATGGGAATCGACTGCGGAGCTGGTGGTGGTTCGCGAGGGTCATGGCCGAACATCTTGCGGCTGGTAAAGTAGGTTAAAGTGACAAGGCCGGTGAAAAGGAGGAGAAGAGTAGGATCACTGGTTATAGTAATGGTAGACATGGCATTGACAATAGAGTAAAATTTAAAGAAATTGGAAAAATCACGAAAAGGGCGATGGTGATAGGAAAAGTGAAAGATATAGGTCAAAGTTGAGCAAGGCTGAATTGAGTGTTGCTTCGTATTCGCATTGACTTGTACGAACGTGTGTAGCCAACCATGCAGCTATAACCAACAACTTTTGGTTGGAAATCTATTGTGACCAATCACATAACATACAATGTAACCCTTGCAGTTGTGTTTAACCTTATGGAACTAGGGAACCAGGGGGTCAGGGGTTTTGCGAACACGGCATTGCAACACCACATAGAGAGGTAATAAAGTGGACACTGCTTATATGTTATGGATCTAGATACGATAAGTGGGAAGTAAGGGGTATCTAGCAGGAATGCATACGAATGCCTTAAAAGCAATAGGTTAAGCAAGAATAAAAACTGATCGGTGATAAAAATAAAAATAACTACTTCTAAGTGTAGAAATAAAAACTAGCATTAAAAAAGCTAAACTTTCCTAGATTTATGACTAAAACTTAAAAAAAAAATAGCGCTTAATTTAATGAAATATATTTTAATTCCTTCGATTTTGTATTAACCTCGTAACATTATATTAGTTATGTTTAAGGGTATTTTTAAGAGGATTAATACATATAGTACAAAAGCAGCTTACTTGATTGTAGAAGCTAGACAACTGAAATCTAAAGCTCTACATAGGTATGTTTATATATTCAAAACATATCTTCCTTTTATTGCCCAAAATTCTGATTATAAAATAGCTCAGGTCAGCATAACCTTTATGCTGCCTTCTCAAACTATATTAATGATAGTTACCTAGATTTAACCTAGCATTATACCTTTCCGTCGGTCAACATTAATAAAACTAACCGCATTTTTACCTTTCATAATATGTTATCTCTTTTCCCTTTTTAAACCGCTTGCACAATGTTAATCTCCTTCTTCCCCGTATCGGTATTTTCAGCGTTCGGCTGCAATAGAGAATAGGTATTGACCTCCGTATTAACACCCGTACCAGCCCAAGTGGTATCACGATCATGAGGGCTTGTGTGATAATAGATGGGATCTAGGTGGCCCTCCAACTCGACGAGTTCTTGCGCGTCTCTGAGATTGCTGTTGCTGCGGGATAGGAGAATACTGGAGCGGGACGGCCCCTTCAGATGTTGTGTCCGTTCGCTTACTGATGATAGCCAAGTCCGAACCGGCTCCTTTGCAGCTTTGAAAACTGCGGCTGTTGTTGGCATGC
This sequence comes from Camillea tinctor, assembly GCA_022578605.1. Taxonomy (NCBI): domain Eukaryota; kingdom Fungi; phylum Ascomycota; class Sordariomycetes; order Xylariales; family Graphostromataceae; genus Camillea; species Camillea tinctor. Next base: position 159,762 of record MU394090.1, on the reverse strand, counting down.
AGTAAATCATAATCCCGGCTGTTTCTTCTGCGATTCTGCGGAGTAAAGCATTAATCATTAGGCGATCGAAGTAGTTAAAGAGGAACGTACGTTGTTGCCCATACCGGGACAACGACAAAGATTCTATCTCCCCCGAGGCTGAAATACCTTACTCTATAAGCAAGACCGATGATACTAGATGCACAGGCACTGTGCTTATCAGTTTGATGCTCACATTGGATAGTATAATACCGAGCCTGCTTACCAGAGGCCAACCAAGAACATGGATGAAACAGCAAGCTTGCGCTTCATGGGCATCTGAAGAGCCCAGATGGCCGGGAGTGGAAGGATTAGAAGGAATATGTCGATGACAACGTTGACGACGCCTTGGACTACCATGAGGCTTCCGATGCTTGAGCACGTATCCGAGACGAAAGCGGCTAAAAAATCAAGATGTCCAGACCCGGTATAAGGAGCACACTTGATAGCAAAACTGATTGCCATGGAAATGTGGAAAATCGCGATGATTATAATACCGCCAATGGATATTAAACGCATCCACTTCAGTACCCGGAATATCTGCAAGTATAGGATTAAGATTGAAATCTTGACAAAGCAAATTGCTAGTGGCATCAATATTTCAAGGAGAAGAGCGAGCTGTGCTCGTTAGCCTATGACTCCAGTCTAAAGGGCTTAGAAGCCATGATTACCACCAGCATTGGCTTAGTGAGGGCACCTAGAAGGAGATTCCAAGCATGTATACCGATTGCTCCTGCGGAAACACCTATACATAATCAGCGAATTATGTAAATTATGGGTAAGATCAGTTGTACAAGCTATCGTCGCGGCGGTAAATGCGAGACAAAGCACCTGACTAGGTTAGGGTATGAGATTAACCATGTGGATGTCTTGAGAGACGCCTTACCAATCCTATAATAAAGACCACTTCATGGAGTGCCCGTCAGCTATGAAGATAGAAGTATCGCGACGATAGGAAGAACTGACTTTCCTCCCCAACGACGACTTTCCGACCAAGATATATTACGGACGCGCCTCTAAACAGCGCAAACACGAGCATCAGCGGGATACAAACGCCTACGGTGATGTATATCTGATAAGCCAGGGACTCAGGATTGTCAAAATTAGGTGTCACTCCCGGAGGCGGTTCCGCGAGTGGATACCCTAAAAGCTGTGACAGTGCCTGAGGATCCATCGCAGATGAAAGACCAGAAGAAGATGAACGTTGTTAACGAAGAATGGATGGGACTTGTCAAGGCTGTGAGTGATATATAGCGGCAGCTGGGTGGATAGCACTTTCAGTCTCGTCATCCAGCCCCCAACCTGCGGCAGGCTATATATGCATGTCATCTACAGAACACGGGTCCAGCGGTCTGATAATTACCGATATCTAAGGCTACCATAGCCACTTGGCCCATTATGTACTACAGCCTCTATGGACAATAATTTAAGAAGTCCTTTCGCCACAGCTAGCCTGGTCCGTATGCACCAACCCAACCGTTGGGGGCGGGGGTTTATGAAGGACTAGAGTCAACTACGACGGTGTCAAGTAGCTGAAAAACATACGGCTCCCACGCTCCGGGGTTTTAAATGGTCCTGTAAGTGGTTCTCGCTCTCGTTCAGCCAGCTGACAAAGCCCCGTGGCCTTCTGCCTTTATAACCGCTCGCGAACCCGGCGTATCCTCGGACTCAGATCGGGATACGTTTGTGGGCCGTAGTTTGATTCCGACCGCATCATATCCTCCTAAAGCGGTGGGAGCAGGCAGCCGGACTTTACAAGTGATATTTCTCGATCTTCCGAAAGCCGAACATACTACTAACTTTTCCTGCACGCTAGAACTCTGATTTAGAGAAAGGCCCTCTTTCCCACGCTGTGAGACATAACTGGTGTTGGTCACCCTCATTTAGGGGAGAGGGGCTTTGCCTGGGATTGTCGCGCATGTTACGTCCCAGGATTGGTGAGTAACTATATAATATGGAATTGGGATCCAATGACCACTTGGTCATTGGGAGAACCTTTTGGCCTCATGGTATAACGGCGTTGCCCAATACGTTGTTGTAACAGCGCATACATATAGTTTATGAGGCAGCATGGAGTAGATAGCCGTATGCTCCAAAGAAGGGGTCAAACTAAATGGTATCGTCAGTTCCCTCTTAAGCTAATCTTTAGGGCCGTGGTATACAGATAAGCCTCGAACCCTATCGTAGGCTTTTCTGGAGTTTACTTCTATTTGTGTTTATATCACTACTAGTTTTCGGTTTCCTTTTTTTTTCCTAAAAAGAGACAAAGCCAGGCCTAAAGCCACTAATATTGTGAGCATCATAGGAAACTGGCTATTATTGCTGAGATTCAGGTTAGCGACAGGCTTACAGACAGACCTAATTAATTGCTCAATCACTCATTTAATTACGTATAGTCGGTTTTTGTCAGCGACAGTCACTAGATTTCATAGTCAGTGTTTACTAATCTATTTATTTATTTCGCTAACAGTCGCCAAGTAAATAGGGATGATGGTCGGGTGCTGTAGGCTGAAACTACAGAACATTCAGTCCCTCACAGCCTTATACAGCTGAGGACAGGGGTTTTTATTTCCATCCCCCGTTTACTAAGTAGCGAAAAGGGAAAGTCGGGGAAAATAGGCAAGAAACCACCTACTGCCTAATATTTCCTCCTCGCCCCCACTCCGGCATTTTACCTGGTTTCTGCGACTTGGCAATGCGTTCTATAGATACGCCGTTAAAGGCAACGATCAACTGCCATGCGTGATCACCTGATACAGGGACTCTCTGTGGTGTGTCTATAAGACATCTCTAGAGTTGGTGGATATAGCACTCCCCATCCCTCATGCATTATGATATATCTATCACATACATTATATTGAGAAGAAAACAACAACACAGCATCAACTCATCGCCTAGGCGAGCATATGTTTGGGGGGGTTCTAAATAATTCCTTCCGGCTCTTAAAAGTGTCAGGTGGTGACTTCGGACCTAAGTAAACTATATCGTGTTTAAACCTCGACCCTTCATCCCAAAGGCGATCGTGATTAGGATCAGTTGTTCTTTCTTACGTTCCCTCTTTTCCTCTTACTCTTCTCGTACCGACTTGTCCGCCAAGAACAACTGGTTCGGCCCGGACTAGGGAAATATACTGAATGTCTACGAATACGAAGACAGACCTACTTAGTCACGCAACTATAAGGCTACAACGGCGGGATATTATTTGCAGGTAGTTCTGTTCGGCACGTTTTCCTATGCGTGGTTTTCTTTTCCTTCGGTTTCTTCTTTTCTTTCTTCAATAGTTTCCGCACGTGTTTCCTGCAACGTTATTCGCCCAGGGGTAATCTGCCACGTACGTAGGTGTAACACATCCTGCATGTTCACAGCCAGCCCGCCACTCGGGAAATTGAAATAGTGTTTAAACTTGAGGAACCAAAGTCATGGGACGACTTGAAAATGTAGTTGCATTTTGTCCTCCCCCACAGGACAACAAAGAAAGCAATCGAGACGTCACTTATGTTGTATGTATTGGAATACTATCGTGGTGGAGGTGAACCGAAAATATAAGATGCGGCAAGTCTTGCTCCCGAGTGCTGTGGGACCGAGCGAAAGAGAAAAAAAAAGTGGCGAGACCGAAGAGGAGGCCGCAGTTAGTAGTTACTGTGATAAGGATCGGTCTATGGTTTAATTGGCTAGGTTAGGAGTTGACGGCCGTGGCAAGTCATCGACTCCGTACCTATGTATTGGTTTTGATTGGATGGCGGGGCTAGAAACCGGTTCCACCAGTAGTATAAGTACAGGCAACAAAAACTAAAGACACCACCGCCGAGTTGAAGGCAATGAATGCGACAAAAAGATGAAATTTTCTTGCATTCTACGTTTACACGAGACGAAACCTACTTACGTTGTTGTCCTGATATTATATGATGCCTATCTCGACGAGCAAAAACCACCCTCCTCCGCGGAAGAGAAAAAAAGGATGAAAAACATGGAGTTTCTTGCAGGCCAAGTGACAGCTGAAATTGATGGTGCGTTGGAGACAGATGGGGGCTGAAACTACTTACATACCTAACTAAATGAGTGGAGCTAGCATGGTAAGGCTTCATCAGGTGGGAATCGTGGGATAAGGTAGTGCCTTCGTAGATAAAAGAAAAAGAAAAAGAAAAAGAAAAAATGCGTTATTTTATATACTCCCTAACTGCATCCTTACTGGCTATTAGATCCGTGTATTCCGTAAACTAATAATCAGGATTCGGGGTGTAAGAGACTGGAAGGTATGGTCATTAGGTAGGTACATAGCTGTATGTGCCTCGAAAGAGCCAAGAAAACATTCTCATATAAGTCTAAGTAACAATATCGTAACCTAGATAGTCCTAATTCTAGTTTCCCGCATAATAACATTCTGATTGAAAACCTCCTTGTTGCGCTATTCGTGATCACGTATATCGTATTCCATCGTGTAGACTTCTTTCCTCATGACATGTACTGGTTAGGTTGCCAAAGATTGTCATTGTATTCTTCCAACGTCTCACCCGTCTCAGCAAAAGCAAAAATATTCTCATGGGAATTACCGGATAGATTTTCTATAAATTCGGTATTAGTATAATATGGGCACTCCGGGGAGTGTGATCTAGTAAATACCTTCATGAACCGGCATCCATGGCGCAGTTAAGGACGGATGTCGCTCAACATGGCCGATATATAGTCTTCCGGGCGAAAGCATGCTTGATGTACCCGTCTGTGGGTTAGGCAGAGCAGAATAATCCTGCGATGCTGAGCAAGCTTCCGAGTTCTGTAGCCCGAAACTTGACCACTTCTTCATTTCGTCTATCTCATGAACTCCTCGCGACCACGAGTTACCAACAGGGTTCACACTGGGCTGGTTGAAGGCGTTCATGACGATGCCTGACTGTGGCTGCTCAAAGACTTCTGAAGTGTTGATTCTACTCTCTAATGTGAGAGTGCTTAGTCGTCTCTGGAGATTGGTGCCAACCGGTTCGTGCTCAAGGGGATCAATACCATTAGTTATCATGTGGGTATATTCTTTCTCAAAGCACGATAACGCCCCTTTGAACCCTTCGCATATGTTATGCGGGAAAGTCGTTTCGAGGCGTGGGAACAAATGGGTCTTGATTGATTGATAGAATAGCTGGGCTGGCTCGGAGCCGGTGAAATAAGCCGAATCTGGCCGTGGCGACGACGTGAAGATCTGCTCCCAGATAAGAAACCACTTTATGTCGGGGTTCATGCGCTTCTTGGTAGCTTCAAGCGTGATGCTATGCTTATCTCGTAGATGCTCCATGAGATGGCCGATATCATCGAAGTTCCTCTGGGCACACTTGTGGTAATTATGACAGTTCTTCTTGTAGAAATGACAAGCTAGCCGAGGCTTTGCGTCAGGTCTGGCCATTGCAGATTGATTCATGGGTGTATCACGATTGTTGTCAGTTAAGCCCGGTGCTTTTCGTTTTTTTGTACCCATGTTACTGTTTCACGATCTTTTCGAGATGCTGTAAAAGAAGGAGATATCTGGAGATAACCGAAAAGGAATCAACTAACGACCCGTAACTAAAATTTTCACACTACAAGAGAGACAAAGTGTTTGTAACCACCAAAACCGAGAGGAGAGAGAAAAAAAAAGGAAGAAAAAAGATGAGTCGGTTGGGTTGAAGGAGTGCTAAAGTCCTATACTGTTCCTAGCCTGGATCTGGAGGCTGACTTATTGCTGCTGCCGTCGAGTCTAGTCGTATATGCAGTATATGGGAGATGGAAGCTGCGGTGATATAATTCAATTATGATGTTTGAATGAGGTGGACCGAGGGTGTGATATAATAGTCAGATGAAAAATAAATATCTGATGGTATATGTACTAATAGTTTGGTCATTGGTATGTTTGCTTGCGCGACTAGAAATGGCATAACATGCCTGAGTAAAACACAGCATGCATTCAAAGTTCTTGTGCTGAAAGGGCGTGAGTATTTGGAAGTTGAAGGAAAATTAAGGCTATATAAGTTGAGCGTGATTAGATGTGTTTATATACAGACGGAGTTGGAATATCTAATTTTGACCTCCTTTAGCACTTTACATCTATGTACTATACAATATACAATTTACGGTCAGTCCCGTCGCGTGCGCGTAGTTTCATGCATCGACGAAGCCGACGTCGCATGAGCTCATCGGGATCTGAGCTTGTTCCACGCCAATCTAATGACGAATCCACTAACCTAGGTACTACCAAGGGGTCCCCAGAAGATACGATAGTCACCTTGTGGGGCTGTACCCCCTATATAAGGAAATTTAGTGGTTAATCTTCAGGTAGCGGGACCATCATCTCGCCTCTTTAAAACGTCGTAAAAATCAAAACCATAACCTTATCAAAACTTCACCTCTCAGGCACAGCCCCACGTATCATTGCTCTGGATGCAGATTCACTAAGCCTCTCGAGGCCTACCTAGTTCCACTGCAAGTCTCTCAAAGATCGTACCCCTCATGCCCCTCTTTCTCTGCGTTCAATCGATCCGAACACGTACCTAAAATGCTTCCATGATTTGGGTGCTAATGGCCTGCGTCTGGTGCCTGACTGCATGATGCGCTGGCCGGGCCAATTGTTGTTCTTCGTCTTTAGTATGCTCGTCTGAGCGTTCAAAAAAAATCCCCCTAAAAAAAAAGAAGAAAAAACTTATGTCCGTAAACTCGAGCAACTGAGGCAACGTATCAGCTCTTCATATACATGTACCATGCACATCCCTCAAGATGAATGCACTCCACACATAAGAACAGACTCGCCTTACCCCATGTCCTCATTGGTCTGATATATGAGAATAGCATGTATTGTTTTGAGGGCTCGAATACTTCTAGACTATATTACATCCGCATCGTTGGTCAAGTACAGATACTTATATTGAAAAATATGTGGGGTATGGTTTACAAGTGCATCGTAATGCCAGCTATGTACCTACATACGAGCATTATACATATTACTAAGTAACAAGGACAAGATAAACCGAGGGGGTAAGATACGGAGGGACAAGCAACGTTAGGTAAGCAACATATCTGCGAAGTGCACATATAGAATGGGAACACGTCGAGCATATGAATAAGTGACATCACACCTAACTTGACATATGCATGTATGTCAATTCTTCTGCATAGGCTGCATTAAAGTAGTCCTACAGAAAACCCGAAAATCTTCAAGCCAACCCCCAAACCCCAAACCCCAAACCCCACACCCCGTAATCCTATCCTACACATAGAAGCCGAAAGCAGAAGAATTCACCTATGTAAGTAATCAAAACAACTCGATCAGATCTTCCTCTTCTTCCTCCTCCTCCTCCTCCTCATCATCATCATCATCATCCTCGCCAAGCAAGTACTCCAGCCCGATCCCGCCATGCACATCCTTCAAATGAACATAGCACTCGGGCGAGATGTCGAAGTCCGCCAGACACACCCAGCACACGTGCGCTCCGCAGCGGCAGAGCACGTGATCGCACCCGTCCGTCTTCTCGATCGGCGTCCCGCAGCGCGGGCAGTCCTTGATGCCGACCTCCTTCTTGAACCGCAGGAACGCGGCCCACCTGCCCGTGGCGCGGTCGCGGTGCTCCGCGCAGCTGAGCGCGCGGTCGTGCTGCTCGTGGCAGGCCGTGCACACCGTGGCGAGGCAGCGCGGGCACGTGTGCTCCCGGTTCGGCGCCGGGTCCGCGTCCGCGGCTGCGTCGGGGGCCGCGCGGTACACGGCGTCGCAGTCGGCCGAGGGGCAGTAGCGTAGCTGCTGCGGGTGCTGCCGTACGTACGAGGCGAAGGATTGCTCGAGAAGCTCTTCAAAGGCCGTCGATGAGAGGTGCGCTTGCAGCTCCGGCAGGCCGAGGATTGTGGAGCAGGTGGATCCATCTCCGGCGCAGCAGATACGGACTGGGGTGTCTTGGCGCGTGGCGGACATGCACAGATTCTCGAAGCAGTCAAGGCAGTAGACGTGACCGCACGAGGTGCGGATAGGGTTCTCGGCCTCGGTCCAGCACACGGAGCAGTCGTCCTGTGTGGTGGCGTTGTTATTGTTGTTACTAGGACCCGCTTTTCTAGCTCGGGAGTTTCGGTGCGCATATACGATGGACGCCGCAATCTGGTATTCAAGGTCGCCGGTGGTCACGATGCGTTTTGGTGTTGAGATGACGTCGAGGCGCGCGTTTTCGGGGCCGATCATGTCGGTGATTACTCTGAACCCACCACGGCAGGCCCAAAGGAAGGTCTCGTCGTCGAGCTCGATGCTGAACTCGTCCGATCCTTCGGTCTTGAGAATCTTGGCGATCTTAGCCTGGACGTCCCCACATTTGCCCGGAGGCCCGTACAATCGGATTTGTGATTTAGTCTTGTTCCTGATAATAATGACCCCGGTCTGATCCTGGAGACCTTTAAGTCTCCGGGTGAGGACTCCGGTAGTGCGGAGCGAAGGGTGCCAAAGCGTAGTGGAGCCATCTTTGGCAATTCTGCCGGCAAGGATCGCTGCGATGGTCTTGGTCGCGTTAGAGACGCTCTTCTCATCTATTCCTTCGACCTTGAGCATTCGGTACCATAGATTCGGGTCTGAATTACCATAAGCTACGAAGCGCAGCTTTAGCTTTTTCCAGTCCTTGACGTTGGCTTTGATCTGAGACTCGATAGCCTTGTAGATCAAGGCCGAGACCTTGAACTGTGCGGAATGGACTAAGTGGACCGTAAGCTTGGAAGTGCGATCGAAGGGAAGAGTTATATCGTTGAGTGTCCGAGCAGCCTCTCTGGCATCCATCTCATTATGGAACCGGGCGACCGCTTTAATATCTTTGCCGAGGGTATGGCGGACTATCTCCCACCATTCCAAGGGGCCAACCGATGTGAATAACGATTGGATCATAGCATAACAAGTTTTCTCGTCTTCTTCGTATGATGCTTCTGATAGCTCTATATGGATGAGCCATTCTTTACAGAAGTCCAATGAGTTAATAACATCCTTTTCCGTCGCAGATTCGGGAATATCAAGCAAGCCGATTGACCACACATCATCATCAGGAACACAGTCGTAGATTCCTGGTAAAGCAGACGTAGAATTAATTACTTGTCCTTTGATCTTGAATGTGCCGTCAGCGTAGTAGTCGTGTACGGTATCGGCCCAGGAGCGACTCTCAAAGTGTAGCAAAGCCGACCTGTAAGGCTTGTGCCAAGAACATTGCACCTTCTTTCGATCGATACTGAGAGCGCCTAGATCAGATACCAAAGGAGTGTTGATCGAAGCCGCAAAGGGCCGAGGGGCACTGCCTCTACGCAACGCCGTCTGCGAGCTTAGCTTAGCAGTGGCCAAGTCTGCGAATGCAGGATCCTCCGCTGTGATGGTGGCAATCGAGAGGTGTTCATGGCGCGTTATTTGAATTTGTCGCACTTTCGAGGTGTTGAGTCCATGTGACCGTAGAACCGCAAGCACAGACTCGGGCGTGCTGTCCTTAGGGAGTTGACGAACCTGGACAGTCGAGAAATCTGATGCTAGCAGCACCCTGGTGATAGCAGCACCAGCCTCGAAATGGACCAAGGCGTTGCTGATGTAAGCCTATCATGGTGGTTAGCTATCAGCTGATCTAGGAAATCATGTAATCTAGATCAAGGTAGGCTCACGGCGAATGTATCCTCAATGGGAGCTAGACCGGGGATTTCCTCAGCCTGGGGCTCTTGGCTGGCCAGGTTGGCCGAGTCCTTCAGGTGCAAGAATGGGCAGGTTGCTCCGTTCCGGCAGTAGCCGGCTTGGAAGAACTTGCATGGGATCTCAGATCTTGGATCATTCAGATTCCGAGGATGAGGATGAGGGTAAAGAGAGTGCAGCTCTCCAGCTGGCTTGAAGCTGGGGGCTGCTGCGTTCATGGTGGATGGTGTATCAATGCGAAGTTGTAGCTGTGGTTGTAGCTGTGATGGCAAGGTATAGCTGTTGATGAAGAAGGTCTGGTGGACAAGGTTTACCTGTCTCGCATCCTTGACCTAGATGATCGATCTGTACCTATGGTATGGTCCCTGAACTTACCTATCCTTAGGAATTCTAAAATAAGAAAAATGTGTGACACAAAACAGGTACCAGGTCTACCAGGTCTACATCGTCTGACCAGTTAAAAGGCTCCGATGTGAAGATCGTCGGGTCGACAGCTGGTGGTGACTGGGTAGTGGGTGCTGTCTTTCAGATGTCCGGGAAGTAGCCTTGCAGTATTCCGGGATTTGTGGATCGGGCATCAAAGTTCTAGACTTTTACTCGACGGCAATGTAACCTTCAATATGCATGTCAAGGTTACACGGCAGATACCCAAAGAGACCATGTAGGTTATGTACCTGCACATATATATTACCTACCGTAGCTACATGCTTACTAGGTAACATAGTACTCCCTGGGGAATACTGCCTACAGGGAACTGGGGAGGGCTGAGAAGGGCTGACGGAGGTGGAGGGAGGCAGGTAGATAAGCATAAACTCAGCTGAGTAGTCATCTCACATTGTCCCTTACCATCAAAGGTACATATAAGTATGTATTTTCTTAACAATTTGCGTCCTCGTCTAACAAAAGGAGCCCAAAGTTTCTCTATATCAACATTCAGTTCTCCTTCCCCACGTGTTCATAAAACACTTTATGCGCCTTTGGTAACCATGTATTCTTTTTTTTTACCTGTAAAGAATCACCACCAACACCTTCTCGCTGGCTATACTGTGCTTTACTAGTAGTATTCATACAGCTAGTTGTTACGCCCCAGCCAAAGGGTAACTATATAATATAGAATCAAGCCACAATAACCACTCAGCCATTGCGAAAATCTTTTGTCTCATGATATCATGGATTACCCAATACCTATTATAATACTAGAATAATAATCTACTTACATCAACTCGATCATCTATCCGGAGCTTAGGGGCTAACTGCTAGATAAACTTACATGACAATAGTTACAGAGTTAAATCAGGTGCAAAGTCAATCATATTTATCTTTCTTCTAGAAAAAGCATATGAATTGATATGAGCCTAACTTTATTAATTTACACTAAATACTTTACTCTTTGCAATGGATTATATCGCCCCTATTCCTAAACCCTCTCCAGTTATGTAAGGTTTAAGGAGCTGAAGCCCTGTCTTCTTAGTCCAGAAAACAGAACAAAGAAGCAGTCTGTATGTAAACACACCACGCTGCTCTGCGTGGTCACTTGAAGTAGCTTAGCCCCTTGGGCGAGAACAATAACGGTTCCCTCCATCTAAAAGCTTGCATCGTGACAGGTTCAGCGTGCTAATGCCAAGGCCTTATTCAATCAATATTATGCTGCATGTGAAATGCTGATAAGTATTGTATGGCTAGCATATTAATTATCTTGATATTTCTTTCGCAAGTATATGGAGTTGTAAACGTCGTAGACCCCTCAATTCTAAGGTAAGGGCCAAAGGGTGAGGTTAGAAGCAACACTAATGTCTCGGTTTGGATATAGGTTACAGAGGACATGATGTAACGAGAGATAATCGCATGTTACCACCCTTTGCGGAAAACCGCATACCTTGTAAGAGCTTGTATTGATCGCTCGATCTTGTTGTGTGTCTATTACAGTTTTGTGTCCCATTGTGGAATATTATGACCTTTTGGAGAACATGTTGTAATACTCCGAAATTGTGAGTTAAGAAATAGTAGGATTTATGATGTTACTAGGATTTGCATTGAGGTCATCACTAGAACGCTAGCCTTGGGCAATGTGTTGAATTGAGCTAATTATTCTAGTTATATATAGTTGATGCCGGATTGTATTGTAGCGTCTGTTATTAAACGGCCAAATTCCTTTTTCTTTTTTGATTTTCACAAATAACCCTACAGACACTAGTGGGATTTATATAGAGCACTTAGTCCTGACGGCAGGGTTAGAACAACATAGGTTATGTCATAGGTTATACCATGAACTTATGTCTCATAATCGTCTCTTGATTTCGCCGAACTCTCATCAACTAACTCTGTCACATCTGGTCCATTGATGACGTATGTAACCACGATATTATTGCGTGGAGGACTAAAACTACAACCAGTTGTAGTATTTTTACTTATACTAGGAAATACTCTCCTTGCTCCATGTGTCCGGCGATACATCACTCCTGGCCAGCTCGTTAATCTCCAATCTTTTATATAACACCGATGGCTTTGAGGATATATGTTGCGCAGAATGGTCTGTCTAAATGGGTCTGTGTTGCAAGGAAGGTAGTGTGTGCTATCACTTCAAGACATCTTTCAGGGAGTTGTGCTTCATGACTAACCTAAATCATGTCGACTCATGATCGTGTTTCCTTCTCGGTAAGTCATCTCGGTAAGTACAGGGCGACAGAAAAAAAGGAAGTTCTCCCTATATAATCCTTCTCACCATGTCTAAGGGTCTATAAAAGACAAAAGTTTCCTCCTACAGACAAGCATACATCATCTCAAGTCATTAGCTCATACCAGTAACGTTTATGTCTAGCACCACATCAGCACTCCCATCCAAAGAACAAATTCAAATTATTGTCTCTCGACAGACCCTATCTCATCACCATGAAGTTCTCCACCCCCCTGATCCTAATCTGCGGCTTATTCAACGGGCTCTCCCTCGCTGCACCGAGCGAAAACTTTTACCCCAAGCCTTGCTCTACACCATTTGAGGTGGAGCGGTTCGAGGGCCAGAACTGCACTCACCCTGCTCGGGGGAGGTGGATATCTAGGAGCGGCGACTGTAGACTATGTGTGGCTAAAGAGGATATCCATTCCTGGCGCATCCGCCAACCGACCCTCTGCAAGACTGCGAGAGTTACTTTCTTCCACAATAGGAACTGCCATGGCACCATTGGAGATACGACGTACATCTACAGCGGGGCAGCTAATTGCACCGCTATCCCTGCGAGGTACTCACGTTACGATGGAGCCTTGATCGACTGCACTTACCGAAGAGGGAAAGACTGAATTATGGCTAGACTAGGCTAGGACAAAAGGAAAAGAGGCGACGGATTTGGTATTCGCATATGCAGCGAAGAACAGAAAATACAGTACCGATGGGAGGGAGCGAGAAACTTCACAAATAGGATGTAGGGTAACACGTCAATACGGCACATGTAGCTTTCGAAAAGAAAGCGCTACGAGGGTGAAATAGCTGATTCTGCAAGAGGAACCAAAAAGGAAAAAGAAACTGAAACAATATGTAATACACTCGTTCAAGAGAAAACAAAAGGTTGACAAAGTATGTGCTTCCCTCGCTCAGAGACTATATATTGTGTAATGTTGTTTTTATGATAGTGTATTACTGGATATCAACTCCGCTCAGTGGTATGAGGCTAACAGATGGTTGGGTCCCACAGATTGAAATACAACTTCAGCTATTCATAGCCTTATATAGCTAAGGATAAGGGGTCACTGTTCAATAGTAACCAGAAATCTTTATAAATATACTGTCACTACATTCAAGTCAGGGGGGATGGGTCATGTGATCATGACCAAGATATCTCATGGCTGAGGGATCACAAAACCACGTTCGTTGCGCGAAGGAGGAATGATTATAGATATGATGGGCATTTCTTATGTATCTATTCGTTCTTTTCACACTATTGTGAGAGTACCCCAAAATCCTTCTACCGAATATCCCAAAACTAACCTCGCCCCATCGTTATGCTGAGAGAATCAAGAAACCCCAAGTACACGATCCACCAATGAAATCAGCAGACAGGAAATTTAAGAAGCAATCGTCATATATCTAGACATCTTCCTTCGGACATGAGCGCCCTTGAGAGACTCCGTTCAAGGGCCACCCGTACCTACCTGGATAAAGACCATGAGAACAGCGGCGTACCTGCGACAAAAAAAGAAGTCAATGAGTCAGTCCTCGTTTCTAATTACAAAGGAGGTAGGTCTCCCCCCTCCCTAGAAGTAACTTACGCGGCTGTGGCTCCTAGTGCTTCGAAAGGCTTCGATGCCATGGCGAAGGACAGGATAAGCAGGAATACCAGGACAAATGCCGTTATGACGACGAGTTTCATTGTGAAGTTTCCCATGGCTTGAAGTACCCATATGGGCGTGATGAGCATGGTGACGCCGACGGCCATAATCATAGCTGACGCAAAACCATCCATACGTCTATCCGAGTAGTAGGTGACGGTGCGTGCTTCGTATTCCGGCGCTTTATTGGTGTTATCTCTCCAGAATCGCAGCGTTCGTAATCGGCGTGAGCTGTCTATCATTCGACGAAGAGGCGTCTTCTGTTTTTGGACGACGCAGAAGAGGTCATCTTCATGGTCCAGATATTTCTGCTCGTCGGGAGATATTGCTGCATAATCGTAGTTGTGATGCCAGTTACGAATGCTCTTGATATCTCGGTGTGGTGCTGTGGAGTAATTCCTCAAGCTTGATTGTTGAAGCATAAATTTGTCTGTATCTTATTAGATTTAAAAATTATTTTTCGATAGATATAAAACTATGGTTACTGACTATAGTGATAAAGCCTTTCTGATATTGTAATCATCAGCGACGTACGATCTTCCAAGTCGTCTCTGAACGTCCCGTTGTTGACATCATCTGCATCTCTTTGGCTATATAGATTGTCTAGTTGGCTAAGCTGTTCTTCTAGCACTGAAATCTCGTCTTGAAGGGAGAGAGCTACTCGGACGTTTAATGCATCGAACCGTCGAACGATGTAGAAGTCTTCCTCCGAAGCAATGAATTTTGCATATCCCTTGTAGCCGATAAACTTCCACGGCTTCCGCCCAATCTCATCTTCCGACGGCCCAGACCTTTCACTTCTGAAAGTACATGTTTCTGAACTTTGTCCTGTGGTCGAAATATTCGGTGTAGGTCGATTCATCATCTGCAATTCGCGTTGTGGTTAAAATGACTTGTGTTCAAACACCGAGCGGTCAAAAGATAGGCTGGCGTCACTCCAGGTGATAGCTGGAGGCCTAGTATTATTATCGCTTTTACACCATACGCCTCTTGATATGCTTGAACCGGTCCATTGGTCGATTACATCTCACAGCCACAACTCTGCCCGGCGAATCGTGTAACCCCTTTTCAGCTCCAGGCAGCTTTGGGCGGCCTGAGTGCAACACCCTTACATGAACAATGCGACTCTCTAGTCTTTATAAGCAGGCTGGTACCCCATCCAGATGCGGGGTCTTTCCATATTATTTTCTTGTCAGGCCGAAAGGCAAGAACTTGAATCCCTAAGGGTGAACTTTTCCTACTTTGTATTTATTCTCCCTGTTGTCATTACGCCTTGAATTTGCACTCAACCATGACCTCAAAACGCCCCCAATTTTCAGGCCATTACATAGTCTCGGAGTATCGAGGCAATCGACGTAAGCGTTCAGCTGCACATGTCAGGCGAAGAACGGATTGGACTGTAAAAGCAGAGCCACCCCCGACAAATAAAGTCTCTAGTAGCGTCTCGTGCGGAAAACCCCCACGGGCCAAAGTTGGTGTGCCAGAACCAACGACTCCGCCTAAAGATCTGTTAGAACAAACAGAGAAAGAAATCGCCAAAGAGAAAAAACACGCTGAAGACAAAAGGCGCACCGAGAAGAAAAAACGCACTTGGTCGTTTGAACGACTAAGGGAGTATTTTCGTCCAACCCGACGATAAGAATCAGAAATCCAGGGGATCTAAAGAGGCCGCGACTTCGGACTTGGAGAAGATTGAACAACAAGGTGTCACGGACTATATATGAGCTAATAGCCAAAAGCTATTAGCATTTGCTTTTTAGCTTTACACAAGGGGAAGTTGGAAGTGATATACCAATGGCATAAGTGCAATTCACTATCTGCGTATGATCAGCAGCCGCGCCCGGTACACCGACGTTTCATAGAAAATTTTTCAGCAATGCAGGATGATTTATGGACATTCATTAAGCTTAAGGAGGGTTCAGACGAAAGAGAGGGGTCTTGGAATTCGTTAAGGCGTTTATGGATGAAAATTGCCCAACCCAACTGACAGCAAACACGAGTCAACTTGGGGGTATTGATGAATGGGATTACCGAGGCCATTGATATTACGTTAGCACACCCCACATTACGTGGTCTGTGCGTACCCTACCTATCTTTAGGTCTCCTTAAGGGTCCTTTAACTAGCTTTCTTTTTTTTATATATATGTATATACGATAGCTTTATAGTATAAAACTAGGAATAAACTTTTATTTTATTGTTATATGCTGTAAAACAGCTTTTTATACGTAACGAAGTATTTAGAACTTTATATAGTAGTACTTTTACGTTTTTACCTTTTTTTTTATTTTAACGAAAAAAAGCTTTAAAAATTACTTATTTTAGTAATGATTATTAAATTAAAAAGTTTTTAATAATATTATACTTATTGGATTAATTAACGAAATATTAAATTTATTAAATTAAACTTCGAATTTATTAAATTTGTTATTAAATTTATTAAATTTAATATTAAATTTTAATTTTTGCACTTTTATTTTACTAAATTTTAATTTTAACGGCAAATTAATTACTTATATTATTTAAACTATTACTTTAATTAACTTAAATTTTAATTTAATTAAGTTAAGTTATTGTTATAATTTTAAATATTTTACGTACATAAAAGATTTTAACCGAACTATTATTATGTTTATACTGCTTTAAGAGTTTATATATTAATTAGAAAAGTAAAGGGTTTTTAAAATTGTAGCGTTTTTAAGATTTACTTTTAGTTTTACTTATTATTTTTTATTTTTTTTTATTTTTTGCTAATAAATAAAAAAAAACAAAAGCAAAACGCTAAAAAAAAATATATTAATAGCTTAATTTTTTTATTAAAAAAACTTAAACAATTTTTTTTTTTTTTCGTTAATTTACTTTTTATTTAAGCAAAAAAGTTTTATTAAATTTTATATATTTAATTTAAAGTTTTTAATATTATATACTTTTTATTTATATTGTATAACTGTTTATTAGTTTATAATATTACGCTAATTTATTTATTATTTTTAAAGTTTTACTATTTAGCTTAATAAAAAGCAATTTTTTTACTATTATTTTTATTAACTGCGGAATTTTAAAAATAATTTTTTTTGCTTTTAGTTTAAATAAAATTAAGTCCGTTTTTTTTACTTTTTTTTTTATTTTTTTTTTTACTTTTTTTACTTTATTTAATTAGCTAATTAAAAAATAAACGCAGAATATTTTAAAAGGTATTTAAAAATAAGACTTTAATTAAAGACAATATTAACTTTTAAAGCTATTTTTTACTTTACTTAATTAATTAATTAAAAAATAAACGTAAAATACTTTAAAAAGTATTTTAAAATAGTATTTTGTTTATAAACGTTATTAATTATTAAAGTTTTATTTTACTTTATTTAACTATTTTATTAAGAAATAAGTATAAAATATTTAAAAAGTTTTAATATTGTTTGTTTAAAAGATTTTATAGAAAATATTAATATTTAAAACACGCTTATTTTTTTTATTACTTTTTTTAAAAAAAACTACTAAATTAACTTAAAATTTAAACTTATTAACAACTTAAACAAAGCTTTATTATATTGTTAATCGTTAAAAAAGCTTATTATTTACGTTGTTTAATTTGACTTTTTTTTATTTTTTATAATAGAAATATTTTTTTATTTATATTATTATTATAAGTAATTAACTTTAAGTAATAAGGTTTTTTAAAAGCAAAAGTTAAGCAGATTAATTAATTTTTTTTGCTAAATATTTTTTTATTATAGTTAGCGCATTTTAAAATAAAAAATATTTTTTACTTAAAATTATGCTTTATTAAGCTACTAATTATTTAAATATTTTATATTTTAAAATAAATTAAATTTAAAATATAATAGTTTTTTAAATTATACTTAACGATGTTTTTTTAGGCATTTTTGTTTTTGATATTAGTAACGTAATTATAAAGATATAAAGCTTATTTAAAGATATTATTAATTAAGTAACAACTTTAAAATTTAGTTAAATAATTTAAAATATTAATTAACTTAAATTTAAAATTTAAACTTAAGTAGTTTTTAATTTTTTGCTTTATAAATTTATTACTGGATTTATTGCATTATTGTTAAGATTTTTTTGTTAATTAAAATTATAAGCAGCTTATTTTGCTTTTTTGCTTATAAAAATAATTTAACTTTTAATTAAAAGTTTATAAATAATGTATAGTTATTTTTAAGCTATTGCGCTTTTGTTTTAATTAAGTTAAAGTTGTTATAATTTTGTGCTTTATTAAAGTAACTGTTTAAATTTAAATAAATAAGTTAATTACGTTTTTTCGATTTTTTTTTTTTTTTAATTAAAACGTTAAAGCAAATTTTATTACTTTTTAGCAGTATTTTGCTTTTTAGTAATACTTTGCTTTATAAGATTATATAAGGCTATAAAGCTATATAAAATAAACATTTAATTTAGTTTTGCAATTTTTTATAAATAAATTGCTTTTTTAAAGCTATTTTGCTTA
Organism: Camillea tinctor; assembly: GCA_022578605.1. Classification (NCBI taxonomy): domain Eukaryota; kingdom Fungi; phylum Ascomycota; class Sordariomycetes; order Xylariales; family Graphostromataceae; genus Camillea; species Camillea tinctor. The sequence goes on along the minus strand of MU394090.1, from coordinate 141,315 downwards.
AAATAACGCAAGTTTTTTTAATTAATTAATGCGCAATTATTATAATATTTTTAATTTAAATATTAAGCAATATTAATAGTATTAATATTTTTTATATAAAACTTACTATTAAAACTAATTAAGTTTTTTTTTAAATAAATAAGATTTTATACTTTGTAACCTTTTTTATAAGTTTATAAATAATAATGTTAAAGTGAATTATAAAGCTTTTTTTTATACTTATAAAACATTTATTTTGGTTTATTAAAAAAACATTGCTATTTATTAAACTATGTGATTAAATAGAGAAATTTTATTAATTTTAATTATTAGTTTATTGTTTAATTTTAATATAGTAAGCGCTTAATGGTTTAATAAAATTAATTTTAAACTGAGGTATTATATAATATAAAATATAACTTTTTTTTGTTAAGTTATGGTTAAACGCTTTAAACCTAACTATAAAAAGATATTAAAAAAAGAAAATTAAGTTATTTATACTTTTAAAAAAAGGAATAATAACGTTTTTTTATATATTAATAAAAAGATTTAATTTTATAATAATGTAAAAAATATAGATAAAGATAATTAAGTTTATAAATGTGTATAAAGACTTAATTTTTACTTTAAAACTTTAATTACTTTTTAAAAGGAATTTAATAATACTTTATAAAAATTGCGTTTTTAATTTACTTTAATTAATAATATTAGTTGTGTTAAATAGGCTTATAAAAAGAAGCTTTATAAAAGTTGGCTATATAATGCTAAGTAAATTTTTAATTAAAAACTTTAAAATAAAAGCCGTTTAAACTTATATTGTAAAAATGAATAAAAAAAAAATTGCGTTAATATAAATTTAAACAAGGAGAATAAAAAACTTACTTTTAAACTTAATAATAAAAATAAAGCTATTAATAACTATAAAAAAAATAGTTAATTAAAAAATATTGCATTTAATAACTTTTATAAAAAAAATTTTAATAGATTTTATAATAGTTATAATAAGTATTTTAAGCTAAATGCTAAAGTTAAGCTTAAAATTATAGCATTTATAACTAATAATAAACAATACTATTTTAAAAATTTAATTAATTAAATAAATAAATTTTAACTTAAGTATTAATTTAATAATTAAAATTAGCTTAATAATTAAAAATTAAAAAAGTTAAATTTGCTTAACTTTGTTAAAAGCTTATTTTCTTTAAAAAACAATTAAAGCGAACGTTTTAAAAAAACGTTTTGCTTAATATAAATAATATATTTAAAGACCTTTTAAACGATTATAATTTTAAAAACTAATTATAATATAAAAAATTAATTTTTTTATTTTTTAGTTTTATCGATAAAAAGGTTGTAGTTAATAAAAAACTTTAAACTACCTTAAAAAATAAACTTAATAGGATTTATTAAGATTTAAAACCCTTTATAGATTTTAACTTAAATAAAGTTATTAATAATTTACTTTAAAGCATTAAAATACGTAAAAGTTTTTATAATAATTACGTTTTTAAACGTTAATAAAGCATTAAACTATATACTTACTTTGCAACTAATTATACTTATAAATAATAAACGTTTTAAAACTTATAAATTATTACTTTTATATTAAAAAAACTTATTACTTATTTTTTTAACTTTTATTTTAGCTTTTTTTTAATTTTTAAAAAGTTTATTAACATATTTTTTTTTAAAGCTTTATTATAAAACTTACTTAAATTATTATTAATTATAAGCATTAGTAAAAAACTATTAATAACATAATATACTTGCTTTAAACTTACTTTTTAAAACATTAAAAAATAACTATGGTTTAGTTTTAAATAAGTATATATTTTAAAAGGTTTATTTTGTAGATTTTTACTTAAAGTATTTTTTTTGCAAACTTATTAATTTTATATTAAATAAAGAAATAATTTTTAAAATAATTATTTATAAATAACTAATATTAAAAAACGCATATAAGTTAATAGTACCGTTAATAATTAACTTAAATTTTATAATTAAACTTTAACTATTATTTGCGCTTTTAATATAGTAACTGTTTTTTTTATACATAGTATAATAATTTTTATTTTATACTATTACTTTTTTGTTTTTTTTAATAAATACGTAGTTAAAGCTATAAGCTTTTTTAATTTTCGTTATTTTATTTATAAATTATTATTAAACGCTATTATTTTAAGGTAAAAACAATTATTTTAATTTGTTAATTTTAATATAATTTTTTTTACTATATATAAAAATTAAATATTAAAAAAACTTTATAAGATTAAAATAGTTTATTTATTTAAAACCTTTATTATTAAACTTAAAGTAGCTATACTTTTAAAAGACTTGCTTAGTAAAGCTTTAATTAAAAAAAAAGAAAAAAATAAGTATTTTTTTAGTTATTTTTTTTATTTACTTAACTTTTTAATAAATAACTTTAATATTAATTTTAAAACTTTATTAATTAACTTTTTTAAGGTTAACGTTTTTTAAAACTAAGAACTTAAATATTTTAATTAACTTAAATTAATTTTAAAAAAATATTATTTATTATTTTAATTAAAGTTTAAAAAGTTTAATAATAAAATAAAAATACTTATTTACTTTAAAAATTAAGCTAACTTTAAAAATTTATATTAAAAACTATATTTTATATTATATAAAAATAAAAAAGTTATAAATAAAATAATTAATTTGCTTAAAGAAATAAAAGTTATTAAAAATATTTTACTTAGTAAATTTAGTTAAATTTTTTTTTTAGCTTTTATTATTTAAAAAAAAAAAAATTAAAAGTAATTATTAACATGTAAAAGGTTAATAATAAAATAGTTAAAAACGCTTATTTATTTTTACGTTAAAACGAGATTTTAAGTGCTTTAAGCAGCAGTTTAATGTTTATAGTAGTAAATATTTTTAAAGGATTTTTTTAATAGTTAATATAAAAAAAAAATAAATAAAAAATTGCATTTGTTTTAATACATTATAAATATAAGTAACTTACTTAATTTACTATAAAATATAAAATTATATTAAGCTTTTTTTAACATTATATAAAATTTATTTTACGTTTTTATTTTTAAAATTTTGTTTTTGTTTATATAAACGATATAATAATTTACTTTAAAAACATTAATAAGTACTTAAACCATTTATATATTATTTTTAATTTTTTAATTAAATTTAAATGTATTTTTACTTTAAAAAAATGCTACTTTGCATAACGTGGCTTTATTGCACTTAAATATTATGTATTAAAACTTAGATTAAATATTACCGAAAAAAAGATAAAAGCTATTTAAAATTTAGCTAATTTTTTTAACTTAAAAAACTTAGAATTTAAACTTAGATTAATAAGTTATTATAAATTATTTATTTACATGTTTGTTTATATTGCTAAATTACTTAAAAAAATTAAACGAAACGGGTTTAAAAACGTACTTAAATTTAAGCGTGTTTGCTTACTTTATGTAAAGCAATATTTTTTATTTTTAATTATTATTTTTTTTAATAAAACTATATTTTTAAAAGAGCGTAAAAAATATAAAAAAGCAATAGCTAAACAAAATAACTTTTAAAAATAAGTATTAAAATTTTAGGCTAAATTTAAATAATGTTTTATTAACTTAGTTAATTTAGCTTTTTTAAACTATTTTAAGCCGTTTATTTTGCAAGTTAATATTAATTAAATAGTTATAAAAGTTACGCTATATTAAATTTAAAACAATAAACGATTAAAACTAATTTTATTTTTATTTTATTAACTTATAAACACTGAAATTAAATATAAAGTTTGCGAAATAAAAATATTAAGATTGATTTAAGTATTTAAAAAGCTTATATATTATTTTAATTATAGTAAAATTATAGTATTTACGGATTATTAAGCAATAGTTTAAGCTTTTTATATTAAGCTTTAATAATTACAAAAGTTTTATAAATTAATTAATTGAAAAATGTTCTTATATAAATATGTTAATAACATTATAATTTATTATATATTTAATAAAGTATTATTAAATGTTAATGCATTATTTTGTTTATTAGTTATTAATATTAAAGTTAATAAATAAAATTAACTTTTTATATTTTTATTATTATGTTTTTTAGTAGTAAAATTATTTATTATTATTAAAGCTTAAGCTTAAAAATAAAACTTTAATTTAATTTAAGTTAATTTTTAACTTAAACTTTTTATAGTATTTTTATTTAAAGACTTAAACTTTAAAACTAATTAATTAATTAATATATTTACTTTATTTATAGATTTTTTTGTAATATTAACTAGTTAATTTTTAATTAATAACTTATTAAACTTTTTTTAAGTAAAAGTTAAAATAAAAGATTTAAATAAAGTATTATAGTTTTTTTTATATATGTTAAAAGAATTAATTAAAAAAATAATATTTGCTTTTTAAATAAATAAAATATTTTGCATTATATATAAACGCATTTTTAAGTAATAGTAAAAATGTAAAGATAATTACGTCGATTTTAAGCTTACTTTACATTTATTTCGTATTAATTTTTTTATTAAATTGCTATATTATATAAATAAAAAAGCAAATAAATTAGTAATTTTATTAGCTATTAAAATATTTATTATTAAAATAGCTTATAATAACTAAGCTTATATAAGCATTAATTGCATATATAACTATTTTTGTTTTATTATATACTTTTTAAAAATAAAAAATTACATTATTAAGTATATTTTTTTATGTTTTAATTATAAAATAGCTAAGCTTTTTTACATTTTATTATACGAAAATTTATAATTAATTAATATTTTTTTTATTTTTTTATTTATTTTATACTTAAATTTTATTGTTAGATTTTTCGTGTTAAAAAACAGCAACAATTACATTTTACTTTTAATTTGTAAAACTTTTAAGTTTTTAAAACATATTGTTAAAAAAGTTATATATAACGTAAATAATTAAGCTTAATTTTATTTTTAACATATATACTTAAATTAAGGCTTTTTTAACGTTTTTATTTTAAAAATAAACTTTAAATTTATTAATGCATTATAGTAAGTTTTATGCAAAGTAAAATTAATTAAAATTTAAATAATTACTATTTATTACTTAGCAATAAATAAATAAATAAAACGAACTATTTAAATATTTAAACATAGCATAATTTTAAAATTAAAAGTTAAGTTTAATATTTTTAATTAAAAAAATTACGCAATTTATGTTATTTTTTATATAAATATAGCGTTATTTTTAGCAATACTTTAAAGCTTATTTAAAATGCTATATAAAAAAAAACCAAAATTTTTTCTTTTTATTATAATAATAATAAAACACAATTTCGCTTTAACATAATAAGTACTTCGTTAAAAAGCTTATAACGTTATTGCTTTTTTTTAAATACGTATAAAAATTTATTACGATAAATAATACACTTTTTTGCTAAAATTTAAAGTAAAAAACATGGTATATATTAAATTAATTAAGCTTAAAAAACGTAATTACTATTTAAACAATTAAACTAAGCTTAACTTTAAAAAAGTAAAACTATATAAAATTATTAAACGTATTAGCGATTTTAAATATAAAATTTAATTGCTTAATTAAATTTAATAAAATAAAAATATTTTTATTAATTATATCGAACTTTATACTTTTAATATATTTAAAAAGCTTACTTTATTACTTAACTTTTTAATTTGCAAAAAAGTAAATAAATTTATTATTAACAAAATTATTATTTACGTAAAAATAAAGCGTTTAAAAAATAAAGTAGTTAAAACTTATTATTAAGTTAAATAGCTTAATTACAATAAACTTACTTAAAAATTAAAATTTACTTTATAGCAAAACGTATTTAAGCTATTTAAAGTATATAAAAAAAATTAATAAAAATCTACTTTTAAACTTTACTTTTTAATATTAAAAATACTTTAAGTTATTTTAACTATAAATATAAATAAAATATAAGCAATACTTCACTTTAACCTTTAACTATTTTAAGTTAAAATACAGCTTATAAGCTACGTTAATATTATCGGGTCGCTGCGGCAAAATTATTATACAACAAAAAATTTTATTTTTATTTTTTTTATATGTATTTATTAAAAAAAGAAATATTATTATTTTTGCTTTTTATATACTTTAATTAAAACTTTATTTTTTTAAAAACAATTTTATATATATTTTAATACTTTTAAAAATTACAAATAAAAAATTAAAACTAAATATATAAAAAATTACTTTATTATTACTTAAAAGTACATATATAATATTTTAGTATATATATTTTATATTTTAAAAACTTAAACTATTGCTAGTTATTAATAACCTTTATTTTACACTTACAAAAAAAGCACTTTTTAACTTTTTATTTATATACTTTAATATTTTTTTTTTTATAATTAATAAATTATTTTAAAACGTATTAAACAAAAAATTTTAATTATTATTAATAAGTTAAAGAAAATTTTCTATAAAACATTTTTACTAGTACTTCTTTTTATTTACTTCTTACTTAAATTATACTTTAATTTAAATTTATTATTTATATTTTATTTTGCTTAATTTTTTATATTATTTTAAAAGCTATTTAAGCGTTAAAAACTACATATTAAATAAGCTTAAAATAAAATAAAAAACATAGCTAAATTACTTTACGTAAAACTATTTTTTAAAATAAAACTTTTTTTATAAATAAAACCTTTTAATTAAAACGTATTTATTAAAAGATTATTTAAAAAAAAAATTATTAAAAAAACAAACTTAAAATTATTATAAACTGCAGTTAAAAACTTAATTGTAATAAAATTAATATAAACTATATAGCTTTTTTAATTAATTTATGCTATAATAAAAACGAAACTAAAAAAGCTAACGTTAAATCCGCTTTAATAAGCGCTATTGCCTTTATTTTTATTATATTACATTTTAAGCTTTATAAATTAAAAAACCTTATTATTAAATTTTATATTATAGTTAATTAATACTTTAATAAATATATTAAAAGTATTAAAAAAAATATTAACAATAAATAAACTTTAATATAGTTTATTACTTTGCAGTATAAATATTTTTTATTTATTTTATATTATTAATAAAACTTAATTAAAAATAAAGACTTTTAAACCTATATTTACACATATATTAAATTTAAAAGCATAATTAACGGTAATTATATTTTATTAAATAAAGCTAAACTTTTTGCTAAATTTTTTTATAAGCGTAATATTAAAGTTTTTAAAAATAAAACTTTTACTTAACTTTTTAAAGTTATATTAGCTTTTAATAAATTAAAAATCCGATATATACTTATATAAAATACTATTAAACATTTTATATAAAAACGTATTTTAAATATTAAATTAACTATTAAAAAGTTAATAATTATAGTACGTTTAAATAAAATAAATTTTAAGCTTATTTTAAGCCTTTATAATAAAAGTTTTTAATAACACGTAAAAAAATTTCTTTCTTTATTTTTACATTTTAAAAAAAGCTTAGCATTTTTTTCGAAAAAAAGCTTTAATTTATTTTAATTTAAATTTATTACTACAATGCAAAGCATAGCTTATTATAACTTTATTAATTTAAACCTTGCAATAATTTTTTTAAATTAATGCAACATAAATTTATTACGTTAACTTATAGCATTAAAAATAAATATTTTTACAATATAGCTATTGTAGCTTTTTTTATTAAACGCTTTTTTAAAGCAGCTGTTATTAAGTTATTTTTTATAAATAAAGTTATTATATTTATTAAAAGCATAAACGTTAGCTTATATTTTAAAATAAGCAAACTTGTTAAAATTTACGTTAAAAAAGTTTTCGTTAAATATTTAAATTTTTTTAAAAAAAATAGTTTTAATTAAAATAAATTGTTTATATTTATAAAAGCTTAATTAAGCTTTTTAAAAACGTTATTAACTTAATAAAAAAAAGTAAAGTTTAAAAACGTGCTATAACTTTTATAATATTAGCAAAACATACTTTTTTAACATAAAAAAAAAACAAAAAATAAAAATAAAAGTTTATTTAAAAATAGGTAAAAGCATTTTAAACTCGTAAAACTAAAAATTAATTCGAAAAACTAATTTTAAAATTTATAGCAAACTATTAGCAATAAATCCTTAAATTCGTTAAAATTAATTTTAAAGTACTTTAAATGCTTAAAATTAATATTAAATATCTTTTTTTTCTTAAAAGCATATATATTGCACTTATATAAAACTTTAATTTACTTGGCTTAATAATTTTATATACTTTAAAGCATTATTTACGATAAGATTTATTAATAATAATAAACTTATTATTAATAAATTTTAATTAGCAATATTAACGAAATTATAACTTAATTAAACTGATTTTAGCTTTAAAATATTTAACTAACTAAAAAAATAAATTACTAATAAAAAAAATAGCTTACTATAAATTTAACTTGTATTTTATAAGCATTAATAAAAAATTATTAAACTACTTATTAAACTTATATAACAATATAAATAAAAATTAAAAATTAGTATTTAATAATCTTTATTAAACTTTTTTTAAATACGTTATTATTTTAAACGTTATTAAATGCAATAAAACTAATATAGTAGCATTTTAAGTAATACCAAATTAAATGAAACTTTTAAAGAAATAAAGCTAAAATTTATTATATTTAAAAACTACAATTAAAATATATTAATAAACTATATTTAAGCTAATTAATAAGCACTTAGTTAAAAAAAAAACTATTTATTAAAAAAAACAAATAAAATTAAAATTAATTATAAAATAAAACTTATAATAATTAAAACTAAATAATTAAATAAAAAAAGCTTAATTAAAATAAAAATGTTAAAAATAAAAATATAAAATATAAAACGAAATAAAAAAATAAGCATGTAACTAAAAATATAAAATATAAAGCAAATTAAGAAAAAAAACACGTAATTAAAAATAAAAAAAAAAGTAAGGAAATTAAAAGAAATTAATTTAATATAAACTTTTAAGGTACTTTTTTTTAATAAAACAATATTAAAAATAAAAAAATTAACATAATTAACATTAAACGATATATTGTTATATTTAGCATTTAAAACAGTTAACTAAACAATATTATAAAAACTGTTTATAAAAAAGCTTATAATATACTTAAATAAAAACTAATTACACTTTACGTAATTAACTTAGCATTATTTATTAAAAAATTTATTAAAAGTATTAAAAAATAATAAAACTTTTATTATAATAAATTTACTAGCTTTAAACTATATATTATATTTAAAAAAATATTAAAAACTGCATATTTATTTAAAACTTTTTGCAGCATTTTTACATTTAGTAATTACTTTATTATTATTGCAATATAATAATAAATTTTAACTAATAAAAACAATTTTATAATTAAGTAAATTTTGCAATATAAACTAATAAAATAAAAAATTTTTATTTAATTTGCTAATTAAAAATTAAATTAATGTAAAAAACTATTTAAGCAACTTAAAAAAAACATTATTTATTTAATAAACATAATTATAGCTATATTATATATTTTAATATCTTTTAACAATAAAAAACTTATTTACTTATTAATTTTTTAGTTTAATAAAGCATATAAAGCTATAAAACTATTTTAATTAATTTTTTTAATTTAATTTTTATTTGTTTTATTACGTATTTTTTTTAAAAATGGTGTTTAAAGCAAGCTATTAGTTTTATTAAAAATTTTTTACTTTAAACATAATAATAATATATTATTTATTAATTAATTTAAACATTAATTTAATTTATTATTGCTAATAAAAATAAAACAATTTGCTTAAGTACTTATATATTTTTTTCGCATTAATTAAAAAGCTAAAAGCGGTGTATTTATATATATATTAAAAATTTATTATAGCTTAACTTTACTTAAAAAAAGAAGCAAATTAAACATTTTTATTTTTACTTAAAAATATAAAAGCTTTTTTTATATGTTAAACTTTAATTATAATAAATTTAACTTTTATATTAACATTTTAAAAAAAAACGAATTTTAAGTTAGCATTAATTAAATTAACGAAAATTACGCTAACTATATTTATAATTTAATTATGCTTATTTTTGCTTTTAACTTATATAATAAAAAAAGTTTTTAATTTAAAGTTATAATAATTATTTTATATAAAGCTTAAAAAAAAAACTTAAATAAATAATTAGCTATTTTTTTAAAGCAAAATACGTTTTAAATTTAGTTATTATTTGCATAATTAAAAGATTTTAAAGCTGCAAAAAAAAATATTACTATTTAAAACTTAATAAAAATTAGCTTTTTAAGATTTATTAATAAAAAATACCTTTTTATAGTAACTTTTATTAAATTTTAATTTATTAACATTATTATCGATAATTTTAAAGCTTAAAAAAGTTATAATAATTAAGCTAATATAGTTAAAATATTAACAAAAATTTAAGCTTTTTATAATGCATAATAAGCTATTTTTATACAAAAAAGTAATTAAAAAAAACTTATTTATTATAAATGTTTTTAAATTTATTACAATGAAAAAAAAATTGCATAGTACGCTACGTTTATTTTTATTATAAAAAACTATATTATATTTACAATTGTAAAATAGTATTTATTATAATATTTATAACAATATTTATTAAAATTGTTATATAAAACAACTTAAAATTACTTATTAATTGCACTTAATATAAATAAACTAAATAATTTTTAACTTTATTAAAACTTTATAAAAAAATAAATAAAAAACTTATAAAATAAAAAGTAAATTTTATTATTAATAAGCGCTATTAAATAGCCTTTATTTTTTAAAAAAAAAACCTTTTAAATAATTACGTAAAAAAAAAAGCTACGTAAAAAAGCTAAAAAAGTAAAATAAATTAACTTTTTTTTATTAGCTATTTTTAAAAAACTTACTTTTAAAGTTATTAAAAAAAATAATTAGCTTTTTTTTTATAAGCTTATATAAAACGAACTTATTAAAAAAGCTTAAAAAATAACACTTACTTTTTTAAAAATTAAAAGCTTTATACATAATAAATTATTTTTTTACATAAAATTAAAAAAAACGGATTAATTGCTTAATTAATAAACTTTAATATTTACTTATATTATAATTACTTTATTAATTTAGCAAATTATAAACTTATTTTAAGCTGTAAAAATGTTAATATAAAAATTATTTTTAAACTAATATAAGCTTTTACTTTAAAAAAAGAAATTTTTAACTTAATTAAACTAATTATTAATAAATTAAAAAACATTATAAAAAAAGTTATTAAATAAAACAATAAAAACTTAATTAAAAGCTTTAATTTAACTAACTTTAATTTTAATAATATATAAAATAATTAAAAATTTAATAATAATAATAAAAAAAAATATATTTGCACTTATAGCAACTTAAAATAAATAAAACTTAAAAAAGTAAATATTTAATTTATATTAAATAACATTGATTTTTACAATAAAAAAAATTTTTGTTTTAAACATTATAGTAATAATAAGTTTTTTTTAACTGTTTAAGTTAAAAGCTTTATTATTAAATAAAAAATACTTTTTTATTTTAAAAAGCTATTTTAATAGTTTAATAAAAAAATTAACTTATAAAATAAAATTAGTTTAATAAAAAAAACTAGCTAATAAAGCAAAACAAACTTAAAAAAAAAGTAGTAAACTATTAAGTTAAAAATAAAAATAAGATTATTAATGCAAAATGTGGCAGTATAGGGTAGTATTATGAGTATGTAGAAAGATGAGAAGGTGCAACATTGAATGTGCAGCTGCGCTGCACATTAAATGTTGCTATCTTCTTATCTTATCTACTAGTGCTAGTACTAGTCCTTATCTTATCTTATCTATGTGGGGTGCTATGCACCCCCTAATATACAGTGATTGCATCAATTATATAGTAAAAAAGGTTAAGGTTATAAAAACGTGCTTATTTATATACATTAGCTTTTTTTTTTTTTTTTAAAAACGCGATGTTTTTCTTTTTTTTTTTTTATAATTTTTTTAGTTTATTACAAAAACGCGATGCTGTTTTTTGCTTAAAAGTTATTACGTTAACATACTTTACATTACGTAGTTTGTACGTATTTTATTTATTTTTAAGTTCTTTTAAAAGTTCTTTAATTAGCTTTTTTTTTTTTTTATACATGTATATACAATAGCTTTATAGCATAAAACTAAGAATAAACTTTTATTTCATCGTTATATGCTGTAAAACAGCTCTTTGTACGTAACGAGGCATTTAAAACCTCATAGCTTCTGTATACCTAAGGTCCCTTTTAAACCTTATATTAGAGAATTTAACCTTTGTATACTCTGTAAATCACATTTGGTACAAATGAAATATTACTAGGTTAATAAAGAGGAGGGGTTTGGAAGGGAATTGTAAAATGGGGCTGAGATATACTGAACTCAATGGATAGCAGTGTGCCACAACCTGTAGATGGGTAACTTAAGCATATGTTATAAACTATATTGTCCCAACGCTTATAATCTCCCATAATTTGTCTAGGTAAGTCATCTCACATTGTTGAATAGTTTATATACATGCATAACGTAAAGGGCTGTCACAGGATGTCGGTGGACATAGGAATTTGTCAATATCGTTCCTAAACGTACATAGGGTATAAGAAAATGTCATATAGGAATCTGCATATAGGGTTTGGCTTGGTAGTCAGAAATCGGCGGTGGTAAGAAAAGGCATTTACGCACCATCAGTGTGAGCATCCCTACTTCAATAGTCGTCCTCCATTGGTATTCACGCAAGCTCCGGTGCTGTTGGTATCCTTCATCAGATAAATGTATGCCTCGGCTACCTCCTCGGCGGAACCGATTTTGCCAGTGACACATTCCTTGGCCAATCTTTCTACCATCCAAGCGCGTTTATCCCCAGTCCCTAGCAACGCTGTGTCTGTAGCTCCAGGACTAACAAGGTTGACGCGAATCGGTGCCAGATCCAGTGCAAGGCCGCGAGTCGTGCCGTATAGGCTTGAAGCCATGCCGGAAATGACGGCGGTGCCGGGGCTCGGCTTCTCCGCAAGACTACCGGTAGTGAAGATAATAGACGAACAATGACTCTGGTTCATGTACTTGGTCGCTAGTTTGGCGATTAGGAATGGCACAACGAATGGAAACTGCATGCTGGAACGCAGGTATCCCACCGATGTTTCGGTGACCGGCTTGATATCCAAATGTGTGGCCGTATACACGACGTGATCAATCAGGGAGCCCTCAGTAAGGGTGATATCGGCGAAGAGTTGTTCGAGGTTGGATTCTACGTCATCGTGGTTAACATCGCACATGTATCCCGTGATCCTTGCATGCGGCATGGCGGCCTGCATACTGGCGACGGCTTTGATCACACGATCCTGGTTAGAAGAGGCAATCGAAACATTGACGCCGTCGGCAGCCGCGAGTTTTGCTACGGCAGCGCCAATGCCCGAAGAGCCTCCAATCACCAGGACATTTTGGCCGCGGATGGGTGGCATAATTAGTGATATAAAGAGGATGACTCGATATTACGACAAGTGGAGGCTGATACCACTCAGTAGAATGACAACTACGATAACTACCACACCCACCACACTTGGCCCGTTGCGATCTTAATATCTAACTCTACTGACCTGCCATTGCTAAATCAGACACCTTCGATTATTTGATAAACTCCGATGGGCCCGGAATCGCCGGGGTTCAAATTAAGCGGACATATCGAATGCAAGAAAATGTCTTGGAGGATTGTTTGGGTTCTAATCTGTACACCATCAGGTCTAGAGGTAATTGGTCAGTCGTCGTCTGTAGGCTCTCTTGAATCGGACATTGGCTATGTCGAAGCGCCTTAACGCCGGACTTAGTTCTAATGACTTATCCCGAATGGATTGATGATGTGATATACAAATGGAGCCCTACCCTGCGTATCGTCCCCGACGCGGTCCTAGCTTCGGGGTTTATTTATCATTTGTCTACCTAGGTCGAGTAACTTGCTTCGAATATTTCTGCCCATGAGGAGATGTTCCCCTTGCCCTTACTACTAATAAAGATTCCGATTACTATACATATTAGGCAAAGTACCGAATATTCGAGGTAATACATCCACTGAAATGGGCATCGTATTTTCAGAATAGAATCTTAATTCAATGATTTATATGTAGTAAGTCTTATAGTTATCTAAGAGCTTGTTAAAATCCCGTGCGCAAAATAATCTAATTATATATCAACTCCTGTATGTAAATACAGAGTACTGTTTCTTAATTGTAAAGTTACAGAGGATTATATGAATGAAAACTCAGGATCACGTATACATACTTTAGGTACTCGTCAAATTACTCGGGGTTTACCCCGTTGATGAACCCCGGCGTTGTATTACATGAGATATTACACAAATCTCCACACCAGTTATAAGAGGAAATATGAATATATAATGCCGCGAATTATTACCCGCCAGCCATGAATGTCTTAGATCCTAGGAGTGGGGAAAAGAAATGGAACGGACTGGGGTTAGCTGAGCCTCACTTTGAGGAAAATGACGATATCAAAAGCTTCCGAATATTTGAACGGTTCATATAATAGGTAACTCGGCGCCTAATATATGTATTTCATGAGGGTTGGGGTTAAAGGTTAGGATTGAAGCCTTCATCGAAATACGAACAACTTGACATTTATCGTAGTACTTACTATTAATTCCCCTCAGAGTGGTCAAGTTTTATTTGTATGCACCTTCTCTATAGTAGGTCTCAGGACCCAAATCTGTCATCCCGAGAGGATGCAGGCCAACTCCGAAAACAAGCAGCGAGTACGGGGATAATAATGTCCAACCCCGGCGTCGATCCCGGGTTCGTGACTTTCGCTTATATCCTCATTCCGTATCCGTTATCGCCTTCGGGACTCTATCTCCGTGTTGTCAGATCGAGAGTCGCAGTGGGATGATGGTGTCTCGGGTTTTCTCAGACGCGGGCGGGCGTAATCCCTTTTATACTTTACTTTCAACCTCTCTTGGTATGTTTGTAACCCAAAGTTTACTTGATGCTGGATATATGACAGCAACCACCAAAGAATAGGTATTTTATATCTACTACCACCTCTCAGCCCCAGTTCCCGTGGCACCAAAATGCTCATCAGAATCTAACCTAACCCAATCTAAAACAACGGTCCATCCAAAAAGAACAAGCAGAGCAACAAGAACAAGCCCTAATCCTTTCAGAGCTTTCTAAGCTATAATCTGACTTGTCCCTCCTAAGCCTTATATTACATCATCCACACCCGCCATCTGGCACTTCTGCCCCCAGGTTCCCGATCCAGTAGCCAGCCTTCTCTCCTATCGCGGCATACCTCCGTTGTGGGATAAAGCATACATATATACAAATACTCTCGCGTCAGCATGTGGTTGCACACACACATCCGTCTATCTAGCATGTGAATTGTACATATACATCCCCTTGGGGGGGGGGGGGGGGGGGCGGGGGGGGGGGGGGGGGGCGGGGGGGGGGGGGGGGGGGGGGGGGGGGGGGGGGGGCC
>MU394090.1:84302-125844 GCA_022578605.1 Camillea tinctor | reverse complement strand
AATTATACAAAAAAAATCCCGTTTGGTTTTTTTTGGTTTCAACAAAACTTAATTTTTTTTTTTTTTTTTTTTTTTTAAAATCCACACACCCCCCCCCCCCCCCCCCCCCCCCAAACTCCCTATCCATCTCAAAAATACCATCCGCTCTAGGTAGGAATCAGATAAGTAAATATCGACGTACCTTTTACATCCTATACATATAACCCCTGGCTAATCCTCAACTTTCCTTTATTTACTTTTAATCCTTTTCTTCCCTTTGTTTTCATCCTTTTTTTTTTGGCACAAAAGAGCTGAAATATCACCCAATAGCCTTCACTCTACCTACCCAAGCCCGACGTGCTATACGCATATATACACCAACCGCGCCTAAGACATGCGATTGCCAAGGCACTTCAACCCAGTCATAGCAGCGAGCTGCCGCGGGCTATGCGCGCTTCCTACTTGACTTAAACGGCAACAATATCAAGCCTCACATTACCTAGACCGCCTTTTTCCAACGGTGCCTACGTAGCAAGTCGTAAGCATTCTTTCCGTTCTTTAGGGGTTCAGATAACATGATGAGGCTATTCTAGCTACCGACGGGTGGCCTTGACAGGAACTGTTTTGGTCCCTCTTACCGTTGCATGAGGAGCCGTATCTGTAATGAAGATTATATTAAAGTATCATTTGCGTATTATATACATATCAAATTATTTACAATATTTATTATTGGTACGTAATATTAGCTAGTTACTTAAAAGGATGACCGAATATACCATCTCTGTACAATATATCGTTATCGTTATAATATTCGTTAAGTTTACGCCCCATGTATATATCGATGTCTATCCTATCTACTCTGTTTAGTCCTGTTATTCCTTATACAATTGAATTGTAATACTGTTCCATCATTTAAGAAATGTGCGTAATGAAAACCCACGTATTTCTTCCCAATAAACATCGTATATTGCTAAACATTAAGGTTGATAAAAAATGCTCGTGGTAGGTCCAAAATGTTGACATGATCGTGAGTGAGGAAGCTGAAATCCACGGAGATTGAATAATTTATGGCCGGTTTGATCCGTCGCAGAGTTGGTTTGAGGGAATATTGGTGACATAATGTATAAAGCTTGATATTCGATCAGATTTTGTGACATTATTGATATCATAAGAGTGCTTACCATCCTACTTGTAGATCTGTTTCCACTCAGACAAACACCGCTCATTATACAACTATTAAGTATAATGGAATACATTCGCGAGAGGGAGGGGTTCCTTTAGTCTTTGGTGATTCAAAGAACCGATCAGTGAATTATGGTGGATCCGCAGGCCTTTGAGCCACGAGGTGTACTGGAGGGGGTGGATCAGGTTCGGTCGAGATAACAATCCTGGGTGAGCCATGGCTACCAAGCCTGGCAGAATCCGAAGCACTAGCCAGGGCAGCCGTGTTGTTCCGATTAGGATGGTTGTGGTGATAATTAGGAATGAATAGGGGGACTTCGAGGGTATCTCTTCGTGGCCTCCCCTGGCCTCCATCGAGACTGGCACATGGGGTCAGAACGGTGCCATGGGCCTCGAAGTGTGCTCCTTCCGAAGGTAAAGTATTGGCGCGGGGCTTTTGGCACACTGGAAAAGGAGTCTGTGAATTTGGAATAGGCTGTGATAGACTAGACGGACTTTCGTTTATAGCAAGCACTGATATATCACTCGCAGCATCACTGGTAAGCCCTGAAGACTGGCCGCGAATTCTTGGTGTAGCGTTGCCATTGGAATCACGCGGAGGGTCATATCGGTCTTTGATCTGGGAAAGGAACGGATTTCGTGCTCGCTCTGCAGGTATCTCTGGGAAATCAACAGCTCTTCCAAGTCTGAATCCGCTGTCATCGAACCGACCAGCACCTACATTGCCTAGGTAAGTGCTAAAGCGAGTTAATCCTCGCGCCACTTTTCCTGCGAAGCCTTCGTTGTCATCAGCGTGACCCTTTTGATCCAGAGGAGAGTGTCTGCTTGAGGATGCAGTGATAAACAGGCCGCCGCCGGCAGCACTAGGCGAATAATGGTGTACGACCGGCAATTCACTCTGGACACTCGACGGGCGTTCGTTGTTTCTACGCAGGTTTCTATCGATATTTTCACTCGATAGAGAGTGATGTTGTGAACAAGTACAATGGCATTGTCCCACTCGTGCCCTCGCCACAAGCAGATACAGAGAGCCGAGAGCTGCAAGTACGGTACCGATAATAGGTGCCCATTGACCTATAAGCCGAGCGATTCCGGTTAGGTACAAACACTGTGAAATACAGGTGGGCGGTCTTACCAACGCTCTGTATAGGTTCAGTTTGATAGGAGACCTGTGAGCTGAAAAAATTCTGCTCTCCGATGATGAGTATGGCAAGGACTGCCGCGCTGAAAAAGGGAATCTCAAAGGTACTCAGAAACATGCGGATGATATTATTGACGTTGCGCATCCCGCCAATCGTAGCCCCATTGGTACCCTCGATCAATTCATCCGGATCTTCATTCTCGGGTGAGAATCTCTTCTTCCAGTTGATCTCGACGATCTTGTTCCAGGTGAAAATTAAGGAAAGGATTGCCGGAATACAACATGCAGCAGCTAGAAGGGTAGCGGCGCTGAAGGTTAGCTTGGTTGGTGCGTGAATAATGAAGATTTCGTTGGCAGCACCCTGTCGCAGGGGAGAGAATGGACCATCCGTTTGAGAACATCGAAGTCGGCAGGGATTACTACTGTCGTTGAGATGGTCTTCGGATATGGGGTTCTCGCTGGCATAGGAACAGTCGACTGGATTGCTTCGGTAGAATTCTACCACCAAGCTTAGAAGCCCTGGAGGACGACTTATGAGCACTTATCAACCTATGAGATAGGAAAGGGTCTGGTTACCAGCGAGAATAATACCAGTCCACAGAAATATGATATTTCTCCCAGGGTCTAAAAAATAGGTTCGAGATAGCCGGACAGTTACAGGGGCAGCTAAGATACCTATAGCGCACAACTGGAAAGCACCGTAGATGTCCATATCAACTGCATCTAACTTGCATGTTAACCATGGAGATGTGGTAATGATTTCAGAGGGGCCTACCATCAACATGGAGAGCTGCTAAAACAATGCCGTGTAAAGCAGAAACAAGGGGTACAAGGAGTGCGGCAGCAAGGCAAGGATTCCTAAGCCATTCTGTCTTGCGTGCGAACACGCATGTTGCTACAAGGACATAATACCTAAGGCAGGGAGGTAGGTTAGCTGAGCGTGTATGTGCAAGGAAAAGCATGTGATAGACGTACAGAACCCTAGAACCGGCGCCATATTGGCCGGATACAGGCCAAGCGCAAACAACTTGTAATACATTTTCGCCGGTAGCGTTGGCTATAGAGTTTGTGGTGATATTGTCTCGAGTGATCAGAGCATTGAAGAACGACGTTTGAAGTGCTGGCATAAGGAAAGGTTAGAATAGCCTACTACCGTAGGTAGATAAGAACCAGCAGGGAAAAGAGTGCTAGTAGCGAATATCGTGAAAGCAAGGGGGAGAGCAGAAGGTGTGCGTATGCATGTAAGTCAGATATAAGCTGGGGAATGTTGTGGGGATGATTAAAAAAAGAACACAAGGGGTAGAGAGGTAATATATGAGTGATGAAAAAAACAGAAGCCTAGGGACGGAGAGCCTCGGTCGGGCTGTTGAACGCCTCATTGTTGACCGGACAAGATGTGAGTGACGAGAAATAATTAGAGAAAAGAAAAGAGAAGAGAAGTGAGGCTTATAGGTTTAGGTAGAGAAGGAGGTAAATAGGTAGGAGGAACGAAAAGAATATCCATACCCCCTAACGTTAAACCCCTAGATACCTAAGTTTCATTACTTACTTACTTAATCCAAACTACCAGTACCAGGTAGGACCAGGTATATAGTAACTTATCCATTATGTAGGTAGCAGGGTAGGTATTAGTACATTATAAGCTTATATTTCAGTGAGGTAGGATCAACTAGGATCAACCAGAACCTGGGGAACGAACCGCCTTCAGCGGCTCATCATCACTACCCGGCTCCGAGTACCTTAACCAAAAAGTAAGGTCAGGTAGTATCTAGGTATCTACTGGATAATATGCATGTGTGTTGTACAAATCATCTGAAGAAGTTAGGGCAAAGGCAAAGGCAAGTGCGAGGTCAGAATACTACTGAAATACTACCTTCAGATTCGTAGCACAATGCTCGTGGCGTAGAATACCGCCCCACTCTGTTTCAGTCGTTGAGTCCCAATTCGAAGGTTTCTTGAAGCCTTGTTAGCTTGCAGATACCGATGCCTTTTCTGGCGGTTCGGTATCAAGGTAGTGTCAGCTGGACGACAGCGTGGTGGCTGAGCATAGCTACCAAGGGTCAGAACACATACTCTGCCAGTTCATCGCTCATGTCAGTGTCGGATTCCGAATTCCTACGCAGCTTTTGATCTAAGTTAGGCAAGTGTATAACCATGTATAACCTATGGAGGTTGAATAGGTACTATCGGACTAGTTACATTATTTAGGCAAGTAAACCACCACCTATGATAATGTGGTTTTAGGGGGTAATAGTTTAAGTTACAAATTTACCATGTGTCAATATGTCGGGTGTCTTTTTAGTTGATGTTTTAGGGCTGATAGGTGAACCACCTAAACTTCTATTTGTCCCATACCTACCTAGTAGTTTTAACCAGGCTGCCAGGGTAATACAGTAGATATGATGTAGCACCAGATCGAAGGCAATCTCGTATGGGGAAGTAGCATACTTGAGGTGAGCTATGTGGTACCCCAGTCGACGTCAGTATACTCCGTACATAGATGTATGTATCACTCGAGCTGCATCTCTCAGATCGATCCACTTTTTAGTATACCATCCTGGTCATCCTAGGATTCTATGGCACGCTATGCTATAAGCACGCTCGCCCCGCCCCCCCGCAAATTCAACCTAAGATTTTCTTCTCTCTGCTTATCTACATACACCTAATGGACCAATGACCAACCGTCTTACCAAAAACAATCCCAAGATGGGAAACCCCTCACCCACCTCTCTTTCTCTCTCTCTCTCTCCCCAGGACTCTCTCCCCTTGTCTTACATATTTTCCCTTCAACACTAGTGTAAATTATCCTTCAAAATTCAAATTTTATTCTTCTACGAAGTTATTCAATATCCTATATCTACCTAGTACTTTATACAGCACAGCCCAGTTATCCCCAGCCCCAAGCCCAGCCTTCTTCAGAAACTCTCCACCTTCATCTTCGTTGGTTTCTTTTTTTTTTGGTTTCATTAATAGTTGGTTATATCTTGTTTTCCAATGATAGCAGCGAAATATGGCACACTATAACATGCACTGATTTCGTTGGTCACATAGGCTTGCTTAAATGATTTGCACCCTAGACGACTAACCCTACTATCTGCTTGGCCCTGATCTTGGCTTACCTAACAAGTATCATGCTTGTGTGAATCTATCACCAAGGTCACAAGGCCTAAGACGACAAGACATTTTTTTTTACCCGAGATTCACTTAATTCCAAGAAAGGAAAATCCCTCTTTTTACTTCTCCCTGAGCTCGTTTTTAAGAGCTCGCTCCCCCCATGACATTTTCTCGACTCGTCTACTTTGATAGGTCATGAACAGAGGTGGAACGGGCTCATAAATATTCACCGACTCTTAATCTTAATGAGAAAATTCTCTTCACCATGTCGGAGAATCTCAATATCGACCTTGATACCGGACGTATCAGGGAATGGCGTTCTATTGTAACCCTTATCGTTTTCGTTCTTACTAGTAAGTCACACGTCTATATCTCTGTGTCTCCTGCCCCCCCTTATCATTAACCGTGTTATATCTTACTACAGACCTTGTTGTTATTTTTCCTTTCAACATACCCGTATATGTGCCTCGGAAGCTGCATGATGCTTTCGTGGGCTCTCTAGTCACTCTGCGAATAATACCGCCAAGGGGGCATGGCAATGATGACAAGGACGAACAGGATAAGAGCAAAGCCAAAGACAACCATGGAAAATCCCAACGGGTGGACGGCAAGCCCAAGTCTTTTGTTTGTCTCCAGTTTACCATGGACTTTGTCACTGGCCCTTTGATAGCGGATCTCTTTTTGCTGGCCATTCTCGCTATCGGCCGGCAAGAGGTGCATGATGGTATTGTCGGGGCCAACAACATTGCCCCGTACGATATTATGATATTTTTCTTGACTCTGGCATATATCGCTATCTCTATCGATGCCTCTGGTTTGATTCGTTACTTGGCATTCAAAGCTCTTCAAAAGGGAGGCGAGGCTGGCAGACGCCTGTTCTTCTACCTTTATGCCTTCTTCTTTTTCTTGGGTAGCTTCATCGGCAATGATCCCATTATCCTCTCTGGCACGGCCTTCCTCGCTTATATGACACGAGCGTCGAGTAATATCGCTCACCCAAGGGCTTGGATCTTTTCCCAGTTCGCTATAGCCAATATTGCTTCCGCCATTCTAGTGTCTTCGAACCCTACGAACCTTGTGCTTGCTGGTGCCTTCAGAGTCAGATTCATCGACTACACGGCTAACATGATCGTCCCGGCCGTCATTACCGCTATTATTCTCTTCCCTATATTAGCCTTCGTTATATTCAACAATGAAAAGCTCGTCCCCCGGAAAATCGATATCCATGAACTTCCCCAAGAAGCGAAAGACAGAAAGCCAGTGAACCCTAACATCCCTCACCCCAAGAAAACTGCCGAAGAAATGGAAGAAGAAAGGAAACTCCAGAATTCTGAAGAGGGAAAGCTTCTATCTCTAGAAGAAATTATGAATCCTTTCTTGGACAAGAAAGGCGCTGGTTTCGGAGCTCTAGTTATGGCCGCAACGTTAATTACCCTCTTGGCTATCAATGCTGCTGCTCAACATAACGGCGAAATTCCCGTAGCCTATGTTACTGCACCCGCCGCTGTCGTCATGTTCATCTGGGATGTTGTATTTGGGTGGCGACATAGGCATGAAACACGAGAAATCTCGCGCAAACGTCGCAGAGAGGCAGAGCAGGCTCGAGTCGAACGTGCTATCGAAAAGGAGAAAGAAAGACCGAGAGCGCTGGAAGAGGATAAGAGTGATCAAATAACAACCAGCGATGTTTCCCGGGAACTTGACGATACCAACGAAAAGAGGGGACATAACAATCAAACTCCAAATACTAGAAATCAGGCTGGGACAGGTTTATTTGTCAACAATCCAGACGATCATCTCTCAGTCGACACTCTTTATGCCTCAGCACAAGAATCGGCTCCTGCGGACTCAAACGGCCCACCATCCCTTGGAGATGTGAAGAAAAACCAGGTATCCCGTAATAGGGAAATCGACAACGAAAGCAACGTTATAGACCATAGGGCGGGATATCAGCCAGGGACAGAGAAGCCGTGTCTCGTTTCTCTCATGCGGAATCACCACATGTGGTTACAAGACACGTTCCCCACCGCTGCAGCAGTCATGACACATCTGCCTTTTAAGCTCGTTCCGTTTGCATTTTGCATGTTTATTCTCGTTCAAGGACTAGTTACCAAGGGCTGGGTTCCTGTCTTCGCTTACGGATGGGACCATTGGGTACAGAAAACAGGA
The DNA here is from genome assembly GCA_022578605.1 of Camillea tinctor. Lineage (NCBI taxonomy): Eukaryota > Fungi > Ascomycota > Sordariomycetes > Xylariales > Graphostromataceae > Camillea > Camillea tinctor. Next base: position 118,259 of record MU394090.1, on the reverse strand, counting down.
ACTGTTGGCGCTATTGGCGGCATGGGCTTCCTCTCCGCTGTTCTATGCAATGTAAGTCCATATTCCCCAAAAGGGACGGCTAATGGGCACGACTGACTGACTTGCTTAGTTTGCCGGTACTAATATCGGTACTACGATTCTACTATCACGAGTGATTCAAGCTTGGCAACAGATTAATTACAACCGGCAAACTGCAATAACCGATCGAACCTTTTGGGGAGCTGTATACAGCATGGCTATAGGTGTCAACTTTGGCGCTTTCAGCGCTGCCTTCAGTGCCTCGTTAGCCGGCCTCCTATGGCGGGATATTCTGAGCAGGAAGTATATTACCGTCCACGCCAGTGAATTTTTCCAGGTGAATTTTCCTATCATCATGTTTGCGATGGCGATTGGCTGTACTGTCTTGGTTGGCGAAGTATATATCATGCGAGACGAGAGCCCTTATAGCTTATGAGTACACGACCGTTGATGGCCATCAACATTTCATAGCGAGCGTCTGTTTGTTGCAGTGTATGTCTGTGGTTGGTTTGTTACGATTATGAAGGTTAGAAAAGCTTAGAAGGTTTGGTGGATTACCAGCCATATTTTTCCATATATATCAAATAAACTAGATTATTGTTTTACTTCATATGTTTCTATCTAGAGAATATGCACATCATTATTCATGTACAAGCTTGCATTTGAGAAACACGAACGATGTCACCTGTTGATTTGCTCAAGTTATCCGTAAAGTTTATGCTATGATCATACTTCCTTGGAAGAAATGCTTAAAAAAAAAAAGATGGCGACATGGCGGGAGGCATGAGATCGACCCAACCAACGTAGGTAAAAAGGCACCAAAAATGGAATCACCAGGAATTCAACATGCAGTTAGTTTAGGTCAAGAATGTAAATAGCCCGTCACATGATTTGCATATCTTCAAACTATTCGAAAAATAATTTCGAATCACCGTCCTAGACCCTTAAAGTCCACGGAATCCTCTACGTAACCCATCTAGAAGCCAGCTAAATAAGCCCACTCCAGGAGGGCTTGTCACAAGCAGCTCCCAGTGTTTTATGATATGCGCGTGATAAACATAAGCCCGGGAAAACCGACTACAAGACTTCTTTTGCCTGTCATTTGCACATGGCAAACTGGCTTTGAGTGTCTCACTTCTATATATACTTACACATTTGCCGACAGATTCCGCTAGTGTTCCAGACTTTTCCCAATAGCGACGACAACTCCAAAGAGGATCACTCAGGACGTGTGTCTCTCCATGAAGCAAATAAGGAATTCATCTGCTAGCGCTGTTTATAAAGAAGCCTGCATTAGGTATATATGGCTTTTTTGTTCTTCCTTCCAGCTTCGACCTGAGCCCTCTATAGGTCGTATGACCTGATATCCATCGAGGCACATAACATTTTGCGGGTTCCGCAGCTGCGGACTACGTACGAAAGAAAGAAACCCGTAAGAGAAAACAATCTGGTAGCTCACTAATGCAGACTTATACATAAGAAATATCAAAGACCTTTGTATATTCACATAAAGAAGTTATTAGAGAATCCAGGCGGGTCGTTTTAATATTCGCAGTTTTCAAGACACTGGGGAAGTACAGAATAGCCGATCATAATGGTTTAATATACGGCTTGAACGCAGGCCTATCTCAACTTATATTCTTATTCGCTTACAGGGTGTCTAGTACAGAGTTCTCATACTAAATCTTATGATAGAGTGTTGAGCAACCCCGTCATACTGAGAGGCTAACGGGTTCTCACAATGACCACTTAGTCATTGTGGCTCAATTCTGTATTATATAGTTAATCCCCCCTGACTGGGGCGTAACAAATCGTAGCTTGGCTAGCAAGTCCGATTTGTTCCCAACGCTTTGTGTCTGATATCACGATCTCTGTTTGAGCTCTATACTATATAGTGAGACGAGCAAGCAATACTTGTCGGTAGTGCCAGTATTTCAGGGGAAAATGGAACATAAATAGTGCAATCTCCTCTTTTTGCCTTTTAAATCCCCGATATACCTGAGATTACGATTCCGTAGACTGCATTGTCGGTAATCATGTGCATTGCCGATAACATACCTAGGTACTCGATATCAACTATTGGCCAATACAGCTGTGGCTGTGGCAATAGGTGTTGGGCAACCAATTATACCATGAGACCAAGAGGTTCACACAATGACCGAGTGCCCATTGTAGCCCAATTCTATATTATATAGTTCCACCATAGCTGGGACGTAACAGTGGCGGCCCTCATCAACAAATGGAGAGGTTCACACAGTATTATGGCCATAATAACCCGTAGATAGATAGCATCGGTTTCACACGCCACAAAAGCATCCTCATGAGTTCCAAGTGCAGGTAACTTAATGTACAAGCCCAAGTATATCGGGTTCGAATTCGGGGTTAGGTCTTCTCCTTGCGAAGATTCCGATAAATAAAATGTATTTGGCATCCAGCTCGCTCGACACCGCGGAATATATGAAGCCACCTCACCTCCCTATCAAACCTTATCCCTGGCCTTCTCACACTGTTCTTTAATTTATTTTATTACAATGAAGCTGACAAAATTGCCGCTCTTTATACTTATATCGGTACTTTCGCTACAGAGCGCAGCCTCTATCAGTCTCAACTTCACGGCAATCGGTGCTCATGATGGCTCGTCAACACTGGAGTGCTGGCAGATGGAAGCGCCCTTCGACGTCTCCGCCAGTTCCGGGACAGTTGGAGAAGCGACAGCAAAGCTGGGCAACGTGGCCAATATAACCTACGGCGTTCTGCCGCCCAGCGTCCCCGGTGCCTTGCACAACGCACCGCACAACCAGTAAGACCTATCCCATCCAAGCCCGTCACCGCCATACATAATCATAGCAGTACTGGGGATCGAGATAACACTAACCCCGGCTTTCCTCTGCTACGCAGATGGGTTATGATAATCAGAGGGACCGCCCGCATCACGCTGCCGGGCGAGACCACCTACGCTCACCTGGTCGGGGGGCCGTACGCTCTCATATTCGCTGCGGACACAGCCGACGTGAGCGTCCGGGGGCACCACACAGAGTGGAACAGCATGACCGAGACGATATTCCTGCAAATACCGACCGCCGACGGCAAGGTTCCTCCGCACGTCGTGCTGCACAAAGGCCCCTGCGGCATTAAGGAGGTCACTGGGATCCGCGACCTCGCGATGGGGATGGAGGCGAGGAGAACAGAAGGGGGGTTGGGTTTCCAGAATCAGGAGCCGGTTCGTGATTCACGGCACAATGAGCTTTGATGGGACTACTACCATTACTATAGAGGTAGATATTTCATCTTGATCGGGTCGTGGGAGAAGAGTTTAACGTCTGATAGGATGCGGGAGGCATATGTTATTAACTAGATGTAAGCAACTTTATATTCATCTTAAAGTGGTAGATGGATGGACGGAAAAGGGGCCCCGGGGGGAGGGGAGGGGGTGTTAGCGTGTTATCGAAAATGGTACATACAATCTCTCGATATAACGAACTACTAAGTCAAGCATGTAAATCTAAACTAGAAATGGTTGACAGCGGGATTTACTTACGAGCATACATTTTAAGACTAAGGAATATATCCCTAAGACACATAAAAAGACTCCACGCTTCCGCACCGTATATCGTGTATTTTACCTGCTTTGTCTACTCTAGAGATGGGCAACAAAGAAACACGATGGCTAATATTTCATATTGGATCTTTAGTCGAACCCGATCCAACTAGTTAAAGGCATTCATGAGTTTAGCTAACTGAACTAGGTGTGGTCACTTATTAGCGTGGAATGTCGAGCACTGGAGTCAATGACGTCTTGATCTAACATGTGCTCATCATCAACTAATTCGTCTTATAGAGCGTGGAAATGGATCGTCATTATATAGGGCGCTCTCATATTATAGCCTTTTCGAATATGGGATATGTAACCTAACACATTGGTGTGCATATAAAAACAGCTATCACGGGTTTGGATCGTCTATATCCTTCCCTCGACAAGCGCAAGGACGTTGACCAGCCATTGATTGGATGGCTAACGAAACCTATACTCGCGATATCGAAAGGCAAAGTGCTGAGACCATGGACCAGAACAGCAGTAAAGGCTCCGATGGCCGTAAAAGGGTTCTGATCGTGGGTGCAGGCGCTGCTGGGTATGATTCACTTACCAAACCCACCATGACTATCTAGTATACTAACTCATATTACCCCCATAGCATGTCAACGGCCTATCATCTATCCCAGCACCCTGAAAAGTTCGACGTAACGCTCATAGACGCCGTCGACTACTGCGGCGGACAAGCCTTCTCCATACCGATCGACAAGGACCGCCACGGGGCCTCGTGGTGCAACCAGGGCGTCCAGGGGGGCTCGTACATATTCCACCACACGCTGACCATGTTCCAGCGGCAGGGGTTCCACGCCGACCCGGTCAAGCTCCAGGTGTCCTTCGGCAAGGACTCGAAATTCTGGACGAACGTGTTCCCGACGGACCTGCTAGTGCGGCACCGGAAGGAGGTCAAGCGCCTCGTCACGATGCTCCGGATCATGCGGCTCTTCGAGGTGTTCTTCGCGCTGCTCCCGCTGCGGCTCGTGTTCAGGCTGTTCCTGTTCTCGGAGGACTTCATCAACGCCGTCGCGCTGCCCATGACGGCGCTCTTCCTCGGCACCGGCAACGCCACCCCGCAGGTGCCCGCGGTCCTGTTCGAGCGGCTCTGCACGTCGCCCACGTACGGCATGTGGCACCCGCCCGACGCGCACAGCGTCGTGGCCCACCAGCCGCCCATGGTGGTCTTCCCGAACCTGTCCGAGTTCTACGACGCCTGGCGGCGGGACCTGGTCGCGCGGGGGGTCGCCGTGCGGCTCTCCACCGAGCTCGCCGAGGTCGTGGCGCGGAGCGACCGCGGCGTCGTCGTCAGGCTGCAACCGCGGACCGCCGACGCCGCCGCGCCGGCGCAGGAGGAAGTCTACGACGAGCTCGTGCTGTGCTGCCTCGCCGACACGTCGAAGCGGGTCCTCGGCCGCAGCGCGACGTGGTGGGAGCGCCAGGTGCTCGGCTCCGCGCGGTTCAGCGACGACCTGACCATCACGCACACGGACGCGCGCTACATGGAATCGCACTACGAGAACTTCTACCGGGCCGACCTGGCCCCATCCGCTTCCTCGGACCTCCCACCCACCTGGCCCGCCCGGCTCGCCTCCGGCGCGCAAGACTTCCGGCCCATGTACTATATCAAGTCGTACGCGTCGGCGCCGTCGCGCCTCGAGATGAGCTTCGACACGACGAACTACCAGGCGCAGTTCCCGGCGCGCGTGCCCTTCGCGCAGCACGTGTTCCAGACGATCTACCTGAACCATGCCCGGGACGCGGCGCTCTGGGACGCGGGGCAGATCGCCGAGGACGCGGTCATCCGCCGCGACTGGTGGCACCAGCTGTGCCACGGGTGGACGCACTACGTGCTTGTGGTGCCGTGGGTGTGGGTGCTGCAGCGCTGGGGTGGGAGGGGGAAGGGGGCCACGCACACGCGCTACGCGGGGTCGTGGACGCTGGTCAACGCGCACGAGGTCGCGGTGCTCTCGGGGATCGCGGCGGCGGTGGACCTGGGGGCGGCGTACCCGGCGGATCTGGAGGGCGACGCGTTCGCGCTGCTGTGCTTCCGGCTGTACTATCTGCTCGTGTACGGGCGGTGGTATCGGCGGGGGCAAAACCGCCGCCCTGAGAAACAGGGTAAGAATAAGAGGGGTGAGGATGATGGAGGGAGTAAGGACGAACAGGCGGCGGAGAACGGGAAGAGCTGGGCTACCGGCCTGTACGGCAGCGTGTACAAGGGCCCTGGGGTGGCGGTCGCGGAGCGGCAGACGTGGAGGGAGGAGATGGAGAAGGGGCGCAGCACGGGGAATCTGGCGGAGGGGAATGCGCCAGGCAGGAGTCAGCCTTGAGAGGGTTGTGTATGCCTGTGTTGATATATAGCTGTGCATATATGCAGGCTAGTCTTATATCCCTTAATCCACCTATTAGTTAATATGTACAATGTTTCTCTAATATATCGTGTAGATTCTACATGATGCATTTCAGCCCTTCTTTTATACGAGACTTGATAGGGAATGGCTAGGGTATGTTGTTTAAGGCTACCTATTAGCACTCACCTATGACAGTCCGTTGACCAGCCTACATCTAGAGTAGGAGGGCAGATATTCCCCCCTTTTTTTCATCAATTGATAAGCGTAGATCGTCGATTGACCATCTCCTCATCCCACTGCATCCAAGACCAAACAAAATAATACATGGTAATAGTACAGGTCCTCAAATCCGTACATTGAACACATCCCATTATTCCCTGAACCGTCATACATAGTGAACACAACACGGGGCGAACGAAACAAAGCATGTGAGCCTGAACACCATTTCCCAACTACCGGCTGAGTTCCATTGAATTCTCCTGACTGCTTCAGCAAGTTGCGCTCAAACAGCAAAAACCCAATTTAGCCTAATCTACCAAAATCACTATCATTTTTTTGCTCGAGACCCTCGCATATTAAATATCAATGCCTGTATATTTATTCAGATGCAATGGTAGCAACAGAAAGTCTAGGTACATATTGATTGATTTCCTCGCTATGCAAAAACAAATGCCTTCTTCCTCCCTCCACTTATATCTTCCAAGAACATGAGAACCGCTTGCCAAGCAGATATCCATCAAGTAATAACAACATGGTATACATCTAGCCTCGCACTTCAGTAACGTCGTGAATGTAACACGACATACTGCAAAGGGAAAAAAAAAAGTAAAAAGTTAGATGCCCCTTTAACCCAGAATTTCATGCTCCTCTTCCTCTTTGGGAAAAAAAAAGGAAAAGTTCGTGATGCAATCATAAAAAGGAGAGGCTGAATTCCCAAAAGACGATAACCAAAAAAAGAGGAAAGCTTCCTGAATAGTGTCCCCCCCAAAAAGACGAGAAAGAGGAAAAGGAGGAAGAAAGCAGAAATAGGTATCATCCATCACAAAATCCTAGCCATCCATCTCCAACATAATTTCCTATTCCATTCCGGCCTGCACCCACGTACCCTTACGTTCGTATAATCAATGGTCATTGACCCCGTTATCATGTATTTATATCTCTTAGGTACCTTGTTACCCAAGAGTCATTCGATCGTTTCCTTGCTCGCTCGCTAAAATACAAAACGAATCCCACATTTACTCCAGAAATAAATGGGGGAAATGAAAAGGGGGCAAAAAGGAATCTTCAATCCGCATATATGCAGCGTTGAGTATGCAAGGTGAGGAAAAATGAGGAGACGGGCCTAGAACCCGGTGTCCGGTTGCCGTCGGTCAGTGTGTTGTACCTCGACTGCAGGCACCGCTTGTTTAGCTTCGTTATCCTCCATCAACAGTGACTCGGTGGGATCGAGGGATCTGTTCATTGCCTTGTTGACTTCATCGACCTGTTCGTCTGTCATCTTCATGATGTCATCTTTGCGCGCCACGGATGGCCACGGGGTAAACGGCTGGCCCGCCGCAATACACTCGGCCTCCCTGACCGCGGCGGCCTCAGCTTCGCGGAGCCAGAGGTTCCACTGCGGTGTGCTAGGCGCCGCACCATTCCTATGGACCCAGGCCGTCTTCTTAGTAGCACGGATAGTGTACCACAGCGTACGCGTAAAGCTAGCGGCGCCTTCACGCAGGTCAGGCCCCGTCTTCTTCTCGGCATTTAGCGACTCGGTCGGCGTCACATCTGTGTACACGTATCGGTTGAGGTCCCAGAAGTATTTCCTGGGCAAAAGGCCCATAGTCCAGTACATCCCGTTGAGCGCAACGTAGCTAGCACCGACAAAGATCTGCGTTTTCCACTTGCAATTGCCAAGCAGGATGACAGAGACCATCAGGAGGAAGGTACCGATGCCCATGAGTACTCGGTACCACCGTCCCGAGACCACGTATTTACACTCCTCTGTACCCGAATATAACTCCCGTGCCACATCCTCAGTGCACCGGACGAGTAGGAATCCACCCTCGCGCGTGCGAATAATGACGTCTCCATCGGGCACCTTGTTCGTGTGGCTGCGTTTCATGAGGCGAGGGGTCCATAGGGAGGCAAGTCCCACGACGGAACTAGCCAAGGAGATGAGAGACACAGCCAGGATAGCAGTGCCGTCTTTGTAGTAGGCGGCGAAAGCGATGATGGAGAAGGTGAGCAGGGTGGAAAAGATCTCTAGGATGTGAATGGGGGAGAATAGAGTGGCAGGGATGGCTGGGCGTTCCTCGTCGTTGCGAAGCGTTGGATTAGCCATATAGTCCTGCATCCTGTCCTTCATGGTATCTGACCTAGCCACGCCTTGCACCGGAGCCGGTTGTTGTTGACCGGCCTCTACATCCGCGCTAGAACTGAAGGCTACGTTTCTCATCTCGATACCCCCACGAGTCGATCGAGTAGACGATGATCCGGTACCTGATCTCCCAGTTTTCAGAAGCCGCGAAACCACGTTAGTCCCATTAGCCCTCGGCGTGGGCGCGGATACTGTAGCACTACCCGCCTGGTTGCGGTTCCTATGTTTGATCTCGAGTATCCTGAATGAGAAAGGCTTCATCTCATCGAGGGGATGTATGATATTGGCAAAAAAACCCACGCTGTCGAGAACAACACCGCTATAGACACCGGTCATTTTAGCCGAAACCTCGGGGAGACGTATGGGACGCGAGGGCTTCAGGAGGGCCTGAGGAGCGGGAATTATACGAGGTAAGAGGCATAATATACTCGCGGTGATGGTCTGGGAGTGTTCTGCTATGGAGGACTCGCCAATAACGGCGAGCAGGGTAACAACATCCAGACGCCAGCCGCTGGGACCTTCACTTCCTGGGACATCGGATGCAAACCAGTATAGAGGGGAGCTGGGGGACAAGTTATCGGAACCGGAATCAGCCATTAGAAGTGGCCAGTAACTTCTAGAAAAGGGAGAGAGTTTAGATGGGGAGAAATTGAGTTTGAAGCTATTTTGGTTTCCGGTAGCCTCGTCAAGTTGCTGGGAATGGGGAGGAGAAATAAAGAGAAAGATGAACGCTAATGAAGGCAAAACAAAACGTGTATGTATGTATATATATATATTCTAACTAGTATATAAATAAATATGGCATTTGATAGAGTAAGCAAGAAGAAAAAGAGGGAATGGGTATAAGTAGGTAGAGAAGGAAAATAAGAAAAGAATAAGCGAACAAAGAGCCTCTTTTCGAAGAGGTTTGGAACTGACGAGAGAAAAGAAAAGAAAAGAAAAAGTTGTTGTTGGTGAAGGGAAGACAAGTGCCAAGAAACAAAAAGTGGGGGCCAAATCGCGCAGAGCATGCACATCAGTGGGAAATGTTGGGTGAACGTGCCTCTAAATGAGCCGCGACGGGCCGCATCAACTGAACTCTACTTAGCTTAAGGTCCAGATATGGTGACTAGCAGCTGTAAGCTTTTACGCTAGTGATTTAGCTCGTGATGATTGGCGAGCACGCCAAGTCAATTCGAGGCAACTGCGGGCAAGTGCACTGGAGCTCCCCCACTAGATAAGCCCAGATCAGTTGATGATGTGCCGCAGCAGATGCCCGGTTAGAGAGCCGATATGAAAAAGGGAAGCTGCGCCAAGACGATCAAACAGAGGTATTGGAGAGTTTAGTATGTAGTTGGATGTATGTAATTTGTGGCCGAGTTTTCGATTCTGCCTCTCTGTGCGACTCGGACTTGATGCATGTCTCTCGTTCTTGACTTTTTCTTCCCTTCCCTTTTTTTTTCTTCTTAATGCCTTACGCCTTGCACCTTGCACCTCGTAACACAACTTCTTTGGTCGCCCTGCTACATTGCACAGGCTGCAAACAAGCCGACTTTTCATCTTTCTTTTTCTGCCTTTGGTGCGATTCAATCAATCACATCGTGGATTTGATCGATAGTGTAGAAACCAAAAGTGGCTTGGTTTACATACGGCTGAGTATGCCTGCAGATGAACACTGCACGTGTATCACTACTCATGCAGAGTAGAAACCAATCAAATGCATTGGGTGGGTATATCTGAATTGCCCTAACCTGAGTGTCGTCGAATTAGTACGTAAGTTCATTCACACCCTCTTTCTTTGCTTTGCTTTTCTTCGCCTTGCCCTGCTTAGATTTAGGTATATTTCATATTGTCCTGAATCCTATATTATCTGGTTTGTAAGTATGCCGTTCCTATTGTTAGTATCCGAGGCCAACGAGGACAACTCCAACATATCACCTATACTGTAGGAAATAAGGTAAGCACAGTAAGACAGGTAATAGCAGATTATTTGATACACATCAAAATGACATGTTCTTTTTTTCTTGTTTACCAAAGAGAAAGCAACGAGGAAAACGAGAGAAATCGTGCAAAGAACAAATAGAAAAGAAAGAAAGAAAACAAATAAGCCACATGAAATCTGCCATGCCATCTACCCTGGACCGGTCCTGTATGGTGTAAGTAATGTCGAATTGGGTATCTGCCATTCCCCCCCTAGTGCACCAACCCAGCAAACCCCCTCCTCCTTTTTGGTAGCCTCCTCTACCTAGGCACCCAGCACCCATGTCTAAATCAATACACATATCGAATAGCTTGGGCGATCAACGGGGTCGTCTAAAATTCAGCTTTCCGCTGCTGTTGTCATCGTTGTTGCCATCCGTGATTGTCCATAAAAATCGTTTAAAATCGTTAACTCGGTGGTTTGCGCTGCGTTGAGAGCGCGATAAGCCCGGCGTGGTATTCTACCGTCCAATAAGCCGTATCCAGTTACTGCTGCTTCTTCTGCGCTTCATCCAGCCGTAGCATCCTCAGAGGCGTTTCTGGACCCGACTTATCGCTGCCATGATTCTTCTTTATGGCCGCCGTAAATTCGTTCCACCGCAGTTGCCACTCCACTAGTATTCGCTCGCGTTCATCCTGGTCGAGGCTGGCATGCTCTATGCTCCACCGCGCAAGCTGTTCCCATCCGTAGATATTCATCTCCTCGTGACCAACCATAACTTCGAAGAAGTCATGAGAGAGGGTAGAGCTAGAAAGAAGAAGGTTTGTTAGCTTAGGTGGGAGCTTAGACATGCAGGCTACACTAGATAGCCATGACGTACCGAAAGAGAGTGCCGTTGTCGCTGCTTACTGCGCAGTGCACGTTATTGTGAAGCAGCTTGTACAAGTTATGCGCCGACATGGTCTCCGCAAGACCCAGTATCATGTTGGATATCGGACAAACCTCTACACAAACGCCATTTTCCTTCATCTTGTTCATTACCCGAGGCTTGTGGGGTAATGCATAACCGTGGCCGATACGGCGCGCATCTAACTCTAGCGCCACATCCAAGTTATCTTCGATATCGTCTGGGGTCTCGCCGCAATGGAATAAGAACGGTATATCAATGCCCTCCCTCTTACAATCTTGTCTGAAGTTGTTGAATTCCTCCTTAAAAAAGTTCAATGGATGCTTCTTTTCGTACGCCTCCTCGCCGACCAGATCAAAACCAGCAATGTATTGAGGCCACTCTTTCTTAAATTCGATGCATTGATTCAGAGCATCCCTCACCTGCACCTTGGAAAAAGAACGAGGTGTGCAGTAAATAACCTTAAGACCACCAAATGATCTCCTTTCGCCATTACCCAGGGGAAGGCCGGTTGTTGTATGAATAAAAGCCGTGCCATCTGCTTGTAGTTTCCGGTTTTCCTTAATCTTGCGGTCCTCCGTCATGTCCCCTATGTCTATCATGAAACGTTCGTACTCATCAATAATAATCTCCATAGTACGGCGGTTATCGATATTGCTTTTCTGGCCATCATCCTGGAACAGTTGGTTGCTAGGCATGAAATTGGGTCGAATTTCTGCATATTGGACGTTGTCTCTGACAAATTCTTCTAAGCATTTTCTGGTGTACGCTCTAAAGGCTTTCTCATAGTTGAAGAGGCCTTTCATCATTTTAGTGCGACCATTGAACTTATCCCACGCCCTGCGTTGTAAATTAGTATTGGTAAAGGGGAATATCACAAATGCATGTATAATCATGCATAATAAGTGACTTACTTTGCAGCCCGCTTGCGTACACTAAGATATTGACTCTTTGCATATTTCTCTTGGATATTCTCAGACCATCCTAACGCGGTAGGATCGACAACGTCGATGTGTTCCTCTGAATATTTTACTTCTTGATAGATAGCATCCGCCTCTTCTTTGCTAAATACTAGCTTGCTCATAAGCCAATCATCGCAGTTTATCTGGTGTGACAGAGGGCTGCGGATATCCCATTGTTCTCGGAAGTATTGATACCTCATGACCTTGCCGGCCTGATAACTGGGGTCGAAAAGGTTATGTCCATGCTTATCATGAAATCGAATACTGACTTCCTCGGAATCTGGATCATGGAATCCCTCGCTCTCTTCCTTTTCTCTATACTCCTCCTCTCCCCACAAAGTCTTGAAATGGCGCAGGCCGAACTCGACTTTGCATTCGGCAAGGTTCTCGTCAGATACCAAGGGTAGATCGGCCCATATGTACATGTTCTTCATTTCTTTAGCATAACCCAGTAGAACCTCGGGCAGAAGAGTAGAGTTGAAGTGGATATGCAAGTGCGCACCCTTGGGCATTAGATGCGCAATAGAGAACAACTCTGTACGGTCGATAAGGTCAGCATTCCGGGAGAAATGGTCACCGACAAAATGATGACGCGGTATCCCATCGGCGCCTACGAGAGGCGGTTGTGTTCTGAAGAAGTGAGCAGCATCCTGTTTAGCGCGTAGGATAACTTCGTTGCTGGCGGCATCGGTGGTTGTATGGGCCTTTAGGGTATCCTGAAAGCCGAGGCGGCGCTTGGTCTGGTGGTGTTCTCTGCCAGACATCTTGGTGCGAAAATGACGTAAGAAGTCTTTGGGTGAACGTAGGGGTGAAGATGGTCTGACACTCTTTTCATTTTGGTGGGAATGATGGTCCTTTTCAATCCTTATACAGAACAATCCCATGGCCTTGGGGTTGGGCCGGGCTGGCACGGGGCTATGCAAGGCACTAGTAGGTGTTCTTTGTTGATAATGGTTATTCCAGATGGAAAAAGAGGGATGACCCCAGTGACACTAGATCCGGACGGTCTGGTATGTACCTTGGTGGATAATATGGAGTGTAGTTCTGGACAACCTTGGAATGATTCTCTGATGTTGGGACCCACCGGACCTGGATATAGTTGCAGAGTTGAGAATAAAAATGTAAGAAATAGTTGAATGCGCTAAAGAGAGACAAGGCACCGGGTGTGAGAAATAGAGTTCAATAGAGTTCGGGGGAAATACCTCTAGATAAAGGCTTCGGGCTTGGTATCTATTATGCGACCTGGCATATGTACTTACTTAACCTTACTTACATACTATGTATGTATATTTACGTTATGCGAGCATGTGGTACCATTGTACCTACATAGGCAAATAGCCTACCGAATACCTAGTATGTGTATTTGATGTACCTGCTGTGTTGATCACTTCCCCGCTTTTGGCAGCTTTTTTGGTTCGAATGTACTAGTCTTGGGCAGGTATGTATGTACCCAGACAGTAATCACTTAGTACTAGGTAGTAGACGCTGAATAAAAACCAACCTACTGGGTGGGTTAGTATAAGTAGTTTAGTATCCTGGGCGTTGCATTGGCGCGTAGGTACGCTATGTTGTACTTACCTATAAGCGACCAGTGGCCCCCCGCGGCAAAGAGGGTCAGCCTTACATTCTACATATAGAAATAGATACCTAGGTACCTAGGTACCGTTTCTTAACTCTACAGCGGTATTTAGAGTATAAAAAACATTTCAATATGAAAGGTAACGGTTAGTTATAACATTGTTATTAACGCCTCGACAAGGTATTACGGATGCATCATTTGTATCCTTCCCCCGAAAAAGGTGATAACTCCGGTCACATCATCACAGGCCATATGGAACTTCTTCTTAGAGCTATATTTTTAACACCCAAAGACGGCAAGATGGAACATGGGGGTAACAAGGCGCAAACATCCTCATGAGGCCTCACGAGGGTGAGAACATCACATTCACCATAACACCATAGCACCACCATTCCAAAGTGTAAAAAGGAAAGAATGCAACTATATGTCGGTATCTCACGCATCGCCATAAGACGATAGACCTCGCACATTCTCACGTATTGGTTTGTCTAAAAGAAGCTCCTAACCTCCTTGGTCTCTTAGTATGTACTATGATGCACCAGCGGAGAAAAGACATCTAACAATTTCGGTAATATGAACAGATCCGGTTCAGTCCAGTCCTACACTCACGAAGGAAGCTTTACATGTTGGTACACATGGCTTAGCATCAAGGGAATTACCTAGGTTAACCTAGTTGCTCGACTATCTCAACTAGATTGTCATCAGTCGACGCTGTACCATGGGGCATTTTCAGCTGGGGCTTTATTATGATGCTATCACCAAGTTATTCGCCCGGTCATAAACTAGACTGGCGAAAACCCACTCTCAGGAGAAAAGATCGGACTCTCCTCTAAGCCTCAACCCCTTAGCGAAGACGCTACGCCGGCCAGTCATCCAGAGCTCGGATAACTATGCACCACTCAAGTTCACCTTTCACTGCCTAGATGGAGCATAAACCATCATAGTCATCTGAGCAGCTGGTTCGGTGCCGATTCTAGTCTTGAAGATTTACATGATATTTTCCCGAATCGATGATACGCAGGCCACCTTGCGTCTGTGACAGTCGTCCAGCTCAGCTCAATATCATCCGACACGTCAAAATTAGCCATACGTGGAAGTATGAGCTAGCCTCCCTACTCAAATTCCAGGACGATATATATCTTGGCATCCACGTCAGAAGGACTCTAGCGCCTCTTGGAACGAATTCTAGGCATATTTGATACTTCATCGTGAAGTCAATTCTCACGAGAAGAGGAAAAGGGACAGAGCGAGGAATGAGAAGAACCTCACCGCTATCCAAAAGGGACCGACAATCCTGTCCGCCTTGGGCCCTTATACATACCGCAGTGGAGTGTTCAGTGCCCCAGCCCACGTGGTTTCCCCCCGGCGATGATCGGGCATAGAAGGTGAGTAGTCATGTGGATATAGAGATTCGCTTCCGGGCGACCCTGCGATTGAGCTTTGGCACGAACCTCCTCCAGCTCACGAGTTTCCCCTCGGCCAGTCGATCGTGACTTTCAAGCTACCTTCCCAATAAGCTACAGCGTCGTGGACTATACACTAGCATAGAATATGACAACAAATCGCATGATGGACAGTGCAGCACTATAGAATAGCGCGCTCCACCTATAACGACTCTTATAACTGGACTCACCCTGAAACGGCTCCCTACTACCTACGCCGGGAAGAACGGCATATTCCTACAGATATGTTTGTCGCTCGCTAACTCTACCCTATTATAGCATGTATCCTAGGCTAATAAAAAGGGACGGTTCTAGAAAAGTTCCAATTACCATGGGCAACAACAGGCCATAGCAGCATCTCAAGGATTACTAGTAGATGGGTTTTTACACTTGTTTGACCCGTTTCCATACAATCAATCCGAAATCATAAATGCGCCCCACCACAAGCGACGGAGCGACAGCCGATGCCATGACATCGCTGGCCATAGCTCGTAAAAAGGCCACAGCTGATGGATCTGCTTCGTGCCTACATCCGCAATACAAACTAGTATATACGAAGGATTTTCTGCGAAGGGAGAGAGAGAAAAACGCCTTCTCTCCATAATTCATATCCCATCGAACTTTCTGGCGTATCCTCCACCCCGCTAGCCATACCAGCGGTGAAAGAAAGGAAAAGCAAAGTAATAATTCAAGTAGGATATCAGAGAGGAACTCGAATCACAACAGGCTTATAGGGAAATAAGGGGCTCCTTACGGTACTAATGTAAGTAAAGTTCCTATACCATGTAAGGGAGATAAAGAGGCGCTGCGGAACTTCCATATGTAAGTCGGGCAACCCGTATCCCCACGAGTAAACCATCCTCCCGTGCTTAACACACTGAGCGGTGAAGAGGAAGAAATACAAAGTAAAGGGATTAAAAAATAGGACGTGTATTCGTTCGGCCGTCCGAAGTTTCTTTCCACCCCCTTCCCTGTCCAACGGGAGCCAGAGTGATAGATGATATATCAATTTCCTATGGAAAGAAAACGGCTGAGAACAGAAAGAGACGGACAGAAAAGATACTGTCAAAAAAAAAGAACTATAAAAAATAATCAAACACTAGACACGGGCTAGTTTGTTAATGAGGCAGATTCCATTCTCAGCCCTCCGAACTTACCTAGGCGACGACGAGGATTTCTTGGGTCATTCGAAACCTCTAGCTCTGTCCCCAATGGGACTCTGTATACGGTCTCCGCGCCGTGGATGCGCAGATGTAAACTAAAATGTGCTTAGGTCCATAGATTCCGTCCCTCCGGACGTAAACGAATCCATTATCATCAAACTTTCCTAACCTATGTTTATATTGGGTGGCTATATATATACCCCTTCTCGTCCCTCTTCTTCTTTCAGGTCCAAAATAAAAAGAAGAAATCTAAGCAAAACCTACCGCTTCCTTCAGGGTTTTCCTAACCCTTATGATATAATTCTAGGATTACATTGGAACTACCAAGAAGCCCCTAAGCCCTTCCTGTGCGTCTTCGGAAGAGTTCTCAAGTAAAAACGCAAAAGATGGTACGCTGGAGTTCATATGTGCGAAATACGCAGGATATTATATTATATCTGATTATACGTTTCTATAAATCTAGTTATCCTCCTAGGTAGCACACACACACACACACATATATATATATATACTATGTATTCCTCGACCTAATCATGTTAGTTTAGGTAATAGGCATTGATTTCTATCTCTTTCTTTTCCTTTTTATATTGTCTCTATCGAAAATATTCGAAAAGAGAAAGAAGATAGGAAACCATCATATACTCAAGATAAAATATAAAACAAGTTACCAATTACAACCGAAACGCTAAAAAGGCGTCAACAATGATATTTTCAAGCAAGACACAAAAACCGACGTAAATATTATTTTTCTTTTCTTTTTTTGTGAAGTTCAATCGAATGAAACTAAGTAGCTAAGATAAAGGTATAGACGTTTGTGCATGGGACCCTTGAAGATACTACGTAATTATGTAACTCGAGTAAAAGAAAAAAATAGTATCAAGGAAGTATAAGTTTTTCCCAGCCGCGCGCGCATATGTACATATAGACGCGCTCGCCAAATTCCCCATCACAGATCGTCA
Organism: Camillea tinctor; assembly: GCA_022578605.1. Lineage (NCBI taxonomy): Eukaryota > Fungi > Ascomycota > Sordariomycetes > Xylariales > Graphostromataceae > Camillea > Camillea tinctor. The sequence goes on along the minus strand of MU394090.1, from coordinate 101,027 downwards.
TCACCTCCAAATATTCTTCGAAGTTTCGCCCCAAGGCCAAGGCCCTGGCCCTGGCCCGTCCCGCCCCCAATTTTTGATGAAACCCGTAGCCGCCGACCTCCCAGTCGTCACCTAGCTAAAATCGATATAGGGATCACAAGAAGCATGCCCCGGCTCATGGGAAATTGAAACGTAAATTCTTCAGCGTCGCGGTCCGCTTGGCCTTGGGGGCCATAATAGGCACGGCTGGTCGTTACGTATGCCATTGAGTAATAACCAATCAAGAGAATCAAGCGCGTTGCAGGCCAGGCCAGGCGCAGTCGATTATCTTGAGATCCTGGCCGAGGGGAGTGATTCCAGCAGTGATAATGGCCCCCCCACTAGGGTCCAGCGAAACCATAACCTTCTTGCTTAGTACCGATTTAAGGGTGACGGCAGGTCACTTTCGTTTGATGTCTTCTAGTCGTCAAACTTGACGCTGCGGCTGGTATTAACGTCTAGTGCTCCACCCTTATAGCTTCCGCGCTTCTTCTTGTTCTTCTCCTTGGTAAAACCTTTGCCGCGGGTCACAATGAGATCCTCGTGTGCCTTGTCACCATAGGCATGAGAGACGTAGGCATTCGAAGAAAACTTGGGGTCCACAACTGTATCCTTGCGAATGCGCGAGAACGGCTCATTCTGGGCCCTGGTGCCCTTCGCACCATTCTTACCCCGGTTGTTGACCTTCACAGTGCTTGGGTCGGGGGGGAGAGGGGCGAACTCGGGAGATGGCTTCTGCATAGTTGCCGAGCTATCAGAGCCTGGACCGCTGCCAGCCTTGTCCTTGGAGTCGCCCTTTATTTTCTCGTCTCCCGAATCAGAATCTGATTCGCTAGAAGATGAATCCGAATCGGGCAGCGGGATATTGGCGGCGATTTCTACTTCGTTCTCGGATTCAGACTCGGACTCGGGAGAAGAGGAGCTTGAAGATGAGCCCTCGTTGTCGGATTGTATTTTCTTCGAGGCCTTGGGTTTGGCCTCCTGCTCGTCGTCGGAGCTCTCATCAGATGACGAATCAGAGTCGGACTCGGACGATGATGATGATGAGCTCTCATCGGCATCGGAGCTAACCTTAGTCTTAGCTTTCTTTGCCTGTGGTTTCTCGTCTTCGGAGCTGGAGTCAGACATGTCTTCGTCAGAATCAGACTCGGAGGATGAGCTCTCGCTGTCCGATTCAGCCTTCCGCTTCAATGGATTCGCTTTCGCGCTGGTCTTGCTGGTGGAAGTGGTAGGTGCAGCGACTTTCGCTGGCTTCTCGTCCTCGCTGTCGCTGCTGCTCTCGCTTTCACTTGAGCTACTGCTTTCGCTAGATGAAGATTCGGAGCTAGTCGAGTCGGCAGTTGGCGCATCAGCCATAGCAATGTCATCATCATCTGAGCTATCATCTGAGCTGCTGCTGCTGCTGCTACTGCTACTGCTGCTGACTTTGGTAATCTTGGCGATCTTAGACTTCTTGACGGTAGCAGGTGTAGAATCCTTGTTAGAGAAAGTCTCCCAGGTCTGGAACACGCTGACTAGAGAATGGTGTTGCTTTCCCTTGCTCTTTCCAGTGTCTTGAGCCTTCCAGCCCTTCTTGGCTCGATGTTTCTGGAATTCGCGATGGGCATTGTCGAAGCCCTGGTCGGACAGGAAGGACTCGACAAGGTCCATGAGTTGAGCAGGAGGAGCTTGGCTAGTAGACGATGAGGCAGCAGTAGCTGGCTTGGCCACCACTTTCTTTTCCTTCTTTACTTTCTTCTCCTTTCCAGCCATTGTTGATAGCGGTGCGTCACTCGATTGTGGTTCGGGTCGCGATCGTGGTTGCGATTGAGCAGAGGGTTTATTCGAGGGGTTGGCTGAGTTGTTGGAGAACAACCAAGCTGGAGGTCCTTGGGATGTAGACGTAGATGTAGATATGGTTGAAGATGGAGTAGGCAATTTCGAGTTCCTAGACATAACCATAAAGGTTGATGATGTAGGAATCGGATTTGCGCAAACAGATTGACACCTGTTTCGAAGGTTGAGATGAAAAGAATGATTTGAGTTTTATCACTGAACAACAGGAAAAAAAAAATGTAAATATAATAATTATGGATTGCGACCGATAAACGATAAACAGATAAGAAAAATAAAATAAAAAAGAGGCTGCCCCTGCTGCTTGACTTATTAGGTTTTCCTTACCGCCTTCTCTTATTGGCTGACTACTACCTGTATAAGGTTAGATAGATCTCCCCACATTGCGTTCATATGTAGTGCACCTACCTAGGTACTACTAACTTTAAGGTGGACAGAGTATGTAGTGCTAAGTTATCTTGTAAGTCATTGATCAGTCTTGCTGAATTGATATGTAAAGAACTCAAGTGATCTGCACCTATGATATTAATTAAGGAAGTACTAACTACTGACACTTGAAATTCAAGAGACCTACTGCTAGCATAGTTAAATACTAAGCATCAAAACAAAGTTGGTATAACATAACAAGTTCACCCTCTATTCCAGCACCACTTATATAAAGTACCTATTTACTTATTATGTGAATGCAAAGTTAACAGCATTCCCTAGATTCGAAGTACTACAGATATGGCATATGCCAACACTTATATTCCTCTCCTGCTTCTCAAGTACTATTCCCTGCAATTAGATATCAAGGCAGCCAGAAAAACAATATGCTGTCTTATAAATCGTGCGCTGTGAATGTGAACAGCGGTTCTTATGGATCCCCAGTACTGGAAGGAAGTGGCTTAGCCGTTCAGCCGCCACATCCACAGCCTGACAGCCTAGCTAGGGACTGTCCCCGATTTCAGCACGAAAGCGGCACAGAATGACCAGCTCCAGCCAATCAGCAAACGGCTTTGCTGGTGATCCTGCAGCACTTACACCACGTCTGCTCATCTGCTGTGTACTATTCCACACCTGCAACTGACGATCCTACTAGGCACCCAAATAAGTTCTAGCAAGATACTGTTTGTAATGTTATGGAAATGGCTGTTTTTTTAATAATAGAAGATAGGTATCAGATAGTGATCTGAGTCTGACCTTGGAACCCATCGGGATTCCAAGTAGGGGGGAACTTTTATACTCTTAGTTTGCATAGCCCACACCCACCTTGACTTACACCATAGGTACCGTATCACACTTATAAACTTAGGAATTCCCTAGGAGAATTCTCAATTTATAGTATATCGAATTCACTCTTTGTTATATTCTCATTTATGAATCAAACTCTAGAAACAGAAAAAGAAGAAAAAATACCTATTTAATAATATAAGGACAAGTCCGTCACCATGAGCGCCGACCTCAAGCAACCTCGCGAGTCCACCGACTCCTCCGCCCCCCTCATCGGCGCCTACGCAGCGCCCTCGCAGAACCCCCTCCCCTCTCCAACCCCCTCGCCGCTACCCCCCTCCGAGTACGTCGCCGACGAGGACCCCGCGGGGACCTACAAGTTCTCGCTGGCGACGCCGCTGCGCGTGCTCATCGCGGCGCTGACCTTCATCAGCGCCGTCCTGCAGCTGCAGGCGCAGCCCGACGAGGTCGCGGGGGTCGCCGCCAACGTGCTGAGCTGGGCCATCGCCGCGTGGAACGTGCTCGTGGCCTTCCCGCACATCTGCGCGCCCCTGCTCGCCGGCAGCTCTCGCGTGCCCCAGGTGAGCTTCGTCGTCGGCGGCCGCGAGACCGTGCTCTTCGGCGCCCGGGGCAAGGCCGTGGACGGCGGCAACCGCGGGTGCGGCCCCGCGGCGCTGGTCGACCTCGCGCTCGCGCTGGCGCTGCTGGTCGTGGAGGTGCTGATGTTCGTGCTGCCGTGGCACCACTGGTGGAATTCGTCGTTCAACTGCTACGGCATCATTGCGGTGAACGGTGTCGTCGTGTAAGATAAAACCCCCTTTTCCTGCCCGATACAAAATTCACGTTCATTCTTGCGTGAAGATGTGAAGTGGTGGATCGTTCTGCTTTTTTCGCAAATACAGCTGCTAATTCAAGTTTGATCAGGTTCTTGATGTTCATCGTTGCTTTCTTCGGGCTTTTCCCCCGCCGTGGCCATGCTCACTTCGTTGTCCGCCCGGGTGCCTATGGTGACCGTATCCAGCTGCCTTAAGCCGCTGAGATAGTCCACCCCAGACAAGACGAAGCAATACTAATCTACGTCCTTAACTAAGGACTCAACTATGTTCAATATGAACCTGGCGAGAGGACACTAGATGACCTGAAATATCTAGATACTCTTCGATCGACACATGATCCTTACCCCTGAATACACTCCTTAATGGTACTTTTATCAAAATTATCACCATAAATTGAAAATAAATACCCTTAGCAGCTCCCTAGGTAGTTTTCTGATTTATTGCTTTACACCCATATATTCAACAAAGCTCATGGAGGTGAACAATCCTTTTAGTCTGAGCTTCGGGCAGTGGAAGTATGGCAATTTAGTATAGAGGAAGCTCGTTCTGATGTTATCAATATATCCTCTCTTTAAGCCATTAGTACCAAACACTAAATTACACAGACTATCCCTTATTAGATTGCCTTTTTTGTAAATACTGTCAATTTTAATAGGTAACCCTATAGTCACGACCAACTTGATCCTAAATTAAACACCGTGACCTAGAAATCTAGACTGAATGCCAACAAGCCTCTTCAATAAAACCCTGTCTACTTCGAAAATATTAAGTTATATGTACAAATGATATTTACCATCGCCCACACCTCTCTATACAGGAATCACATACCTTCTGATGATGAGAATTCAGATTAATGCTCTCTAGCTATCCAATTATATGTACCTAAGTAAGTACCTAAGTATATATTTATTTCATAACATCGTATATCTCTACCCAGGTACCCGTAGCTACACAACGACCTCATGCGGTCAAGTTCCACGGATCCTTGACCTGCCACCAACACGGATTGGCCCGAGTATCGAATATAACGGGAAACGGCGCAAAGTACTAAAATGTGACGCATGATCCTAGCTGTCCGGTTATCTAGCTTTGCGGTCACGTATTAGGGATTCTTGAATCGAGGTGTAATAGTATGTCGAGGTTGTTTAGAATATTCTCAATGCCCTATTTTAGAGGGATTTTCATGCTTTGCAATCTAGTCCTTTTGATAGCTCAAACTTCAAGTTAACTCCCTTGAAAAAAAAGTGAAAAGGTCCAAAATCGGGAATTTGAGTGTACCTATACATATCGTGGGATTTGATATGATCTTCTAAATTTGTTCAGAGTATTACTCCATAGAATGAAAATGTGTTGGGATGTGGCATAGCATTCCACACCCAGTCACCTGATATTAAGTCTTAATTTCAAGTAGGAATAACTACATGTAGCATTCTTAATATTTCCGGTTTCAGTTTCTTATTCAAGTTGGTTAGAGCGTAACGGAAAAACTTTGCAATCACGAGATATATCTATGCACTGCGAGTCAAACGTAGTTAGTCCTCTCATAACAGTCACCGCCTTGGATATATTCACAAGCCCTATTGACATGTGAATGGATTACAGGGTCCTCACCAGTATGTGTACAACGTCTTTGAAGCCCCGTATGTATCTACATCGATACCCTTTCTGCTCTAGCCTACTAGGAATCTAGTTAGTTGAAAAGGGGAAGAAGGGGGGGTTACCCGTGCGGGCTGTACTATGACTCCCAATTCATCAACCCGGACCGAGACACGGGATGAGAACGGGACGAGATCTGACAAGTCAAAGGGAGAAACAGCTCGATGATTCTATACAGACAGCAAGTCGATATTCAAGAACCTATATCCCTGACGGCTCCGTTTGTGATCATTCCTGTTCACGATCCGAGGGTGGTATATAGAGAGCTTCATGTATCTTGCAAACGGGCCCTCGGGAGAGGCAACGCAGCAAGCCGGGCGTAGCGTTAGAAGATCGGGATGTGTCCGTGGAGGCCTTCCGTGTGTACTGCGTAAACACCGAGGGTTGACTCTCAGGGCTGAAACAGGCCTAGAACTTTCTCCAAGCTCTGCAGCGGAATATATATATGTTGTCTCATAACCCGTCTGTGCCCATGAAAGGGCACCTGACAGGAGCCAAGGAGTCATAATAAAATTTTCTAGTGCACTCGATAGGAAGAAATCTTTGTCTGGCTACTACTTTATCTGCTTGCCTGTAGGCTACCTGTTTCTTTGCTACCACGAGGTTACGTCCTGGCAACCAACAGCTATTGTGTCGACCAAAAGATACGGGGGAAAAAACCTTACTTAGCTATTGTCTCCCTACCAGAAACCTCTCTCTAGGATTCTAGAGGAACCAACATAGCTATCTACATCTACTGAATACATACCATCTCCTTACCAACACCTCCACACTTCCGATCCCATTCCCACCCACAGCCCGGGAGCATCCACCGTCACCATGGCCGCCCCAATAGACACCGCCCTCGAGGGCCTCTCGAACCTGCAAATCAGCAGCCCCCCCAACACGGACGCGGAACTCGCGCGGCACATGAAGTACCTCCACCGTCCGCCGCAAGCCGACCAAGCCAGCGAAGCCGCCAGCAGCCCGCTCTTCACCTCGGCGGCGCGGCAAGCGCTGCGCGGCGAATCCCCGCAGCCGCAAGTGCTCTTCCCGCAGTCGTCGCTGCTAGGCTGCGAGGTCAGCAGTAGTAAAGACAGGGACGCGCGCGTGTTCTACAACGTCGCGGCGCCGTCGAGCCTGTTTATCTGCGGGAGCCAGGGGTCGGGCAAGAGCCACACGCTATCGTGCGTGCTGGAGGGGTGCCTGATGGCGTCCGAGGTGAGCGAGGTGCCGCGGCCGCTGGCGGGGGTCGTGTTCCACTACGATACGTTTATTTCGGACCGCGGGGGGGCGCCGTGCGAGGCGGCGTACTTGGCTTCGGGCGGGGCGGTCAAGGTGCGCGTGCTGTGCGCGCCGACGAATTATCGGGCCATGCAGGTTTGTTTGTGATATGCTATGGTGGTGGTAGTACTATCGCCCCCCCCAGAGCCCTTGCTAACGCCTGATCTTCGTAGGAGACGTACAAGGCCATCCCGGAGGTCTCCGTCCAGAAACTGCAGCTCAGCTCTTCGGACCTCAACACGCAGCGCATGCTCGATCTGATGGCGGTGGGGGACGGCAACATGCCGTTATACCTGCACGTCCTCCAGCGTATCTTGCGGGAGATGCGCATCGAGCAACAGCAGCAGACCGACTGGCAGGGCGCGTCGTTCAAGTACGGCGAGTTCAAGCGGCGGCTGCTGGACGAGAAGCTCACGGGCCAGCAGATGTCGCCCCTGCAGCAGCGCCTCGACACGCTGGAAAGCTTCATGGTGAAGGAGCATACGAGCAGCTACAGGAGACGGCAGTCGAAGGAGATCCCCCCGGGCACGGACTGGAAGCCGGTGGTATGAAATACCCACAACCTCCTTTGCTCAGAAAATCTGAAACCTTCAGCCCTCCCCCTTTTCTTATTCCGCTTTCTTGCCTCCATCCTCTATCATCCTTCACAGATAAGCTAACCCCATCCTCCCCTCCAGGCCGGCCAATTAACCATCGTCGACCTATCCTGCCCCTGCGTAACCCCCGAGATGGCATGTTCCTTGTTCAACATCTGCCTATCTCTCTTTCTAGAGCAAGACCAAGCCTCACCCCAGAGCGCCACCCCACCCATCGGCCGCATCGTCGCCCTCGACGAAGCCCACAAGTACCTCTCGTCCTCCACCTCCGTCGACGAAGGCACCCCCTCCGCCGAGTGCCGGACCCTAACCAACACGCTGCTGTCCACGATCCGGCTGCAGCGGCACCTGGGGGTGCGTGTCGTGATCTCGACGCAGGAGCCAAGCGTATCGCCCAAGCTGCTGGATCTATGCTCGGCGACGCTCGTGCACCGTTTCTCGTCGCCGGCGTGGGAGCAGATGCTATGCGGACATCTGGCGGGGGCCAGCTTGGAGAAAGAGGATGGCGGCAGTACGGGGACAAAGAAGGATAAGAAGGATCTCTTCAGGAATATCGTGAACCTGAAGGTGGGGGAGGCTTTTTTGTTTGCGCCGAGCGCGCTGGTGGGTGTGCGGGTAGGAGCGGACGGAGACGATAGGGGTGAGGGGGAAAGTGACGGGTTGGAGGGGTCGGGGGGTATGGCTGTTAGGAGGCTAGGGGATGAGATTCTGAAGATACGGGTTCGGAATCGAGTTACCGCTGATGGGGGGAAGAGTATCCTCGCGGAGTGAGGTGGGTGTGAGTTTTATCATGCAGTGTGCGAATCCTGAGAAGGGATCGTGAAGTTTCTTCCACGAGGGAATAGTCAAGTAAGTGAGCAAACATGCCAACAAGCAATGTCGTTGGATGTTATTGCGCGTCATCACTGGATCGATGTGTGGATCTTGCATTTGCATTGTAGCTTCTCAGATCAGACGGATATATTAACTGACCAAATATGGGTTGGTATATGTTTAGATACAGTTAGTGGTTATGCCCAGTGTAAATGACTTACCTGGATAAAACAGCAGCTGACTCCCTTGATACGCCCATTGATAACCATATAAACAACTTGACGTCGAGTCTCGATATCGAATTGGTGTCCTTTTCTCCCTTCCCCTTTTTGGCATTTCACAGATCTCTTGCGGGTCGTCTACCGCCGTATTCATATAACCCAGGTTATGCGTTTAATATGTGGATAAATATATGCAATCCGTATTTCTTCCATCACTCCTTACCACCAGCCCCCCCTATTCGCACTCAGTGAATTTGTTCCCGACATATGTTTTTTTTCTCCCTCTTCCCTTTATCTTTCAAGTACCAGTTCACCCTCAACCTATCTCAAGATATATATGCAAGTACTTTTATTTTATATATTCTTTCCTTTTTACTCTCCCTATTAAATGTGCCAACCAACCCACCTCCTTTTATCTCCCCTCCCCGCCTCTCGTCTAAATTTACGACTCGTTCCCCCCATTCGCCTCGAGCTTGCCCTCCGTCTTCTCTATATGCTCGACCAGGTCCTCTATAGTGCAGACCTTAAGCCCCCACCTGCGCGCGAACGCTATGCACCCCTCCCCCCTCAGCATCCCAGGCGCCCGGCGCAAGGCCTGGCCCGCGACCTCCTCGCCGTCGTCGACGATCTCGCAGATAGCAGCGGCATGGGACTGCTTTCCAGCGAGGCGGCAGAAGTCGACGGCGGCCTCGGTGTGGCCGGGGCGGGCTCGCACGCCGCCGGGCCGCGCGCGCAGGGGGAAGACGTGGCCCGGGCGGCGGAAGGTGTCGGGGGTGGCGCGGGGGTCGGCGAGGCACCGCACGGTCAGGGCGCGGTCGTGCGCGCTAATGCCGGTGGTGACGGAGGGGTCGGCGGCGTCGACCGAGATGGTGTAGGCAGTGCCGCGAGGGTCCTCGTTGTCGGGGACCATCTGGGGGAGGTGCAGGGTCTCGGTCATGGCGGGGGTGATGGGGGCGCAGATCAGACCTGACGAGTGCCGCACCATGAAAGCCATCTGCTCAGCGGTCACGTTCTCGGCGGCGATGATGAGGTCGCCTTCGTTCTCCCGGCTCGGGCTGTCCATGACAACTATGAATTCGCCATTGCCTAGGTCGGAGAAGAAGGTAGAAGAGGATAGGTTAATTGGTTTGTTTTATGGTGTTTCTTGTAAGAGGTTAACCCTGTGAGAATGGCGGAACATACGGAAGGCTGCAATTGTGTCTGGGATGGAGTCGAACTTGTTCTGTTCGATGGTGGCGGACGGCATCTTTGTGAGAGAACTGAGGGGTTTTTTACTTCGTCCGGTTTCTATACAATAGAGAGGACAAAAAATGCCCCCTAATTGGGAAGAAGCTGGGAGAGAGCGGAAGATATTGAGAAGAAGAATAGAAAAGGGAAAAGAAATAAGAAGTTAGGTAAGCCTTTGGAGATTTGAGTTTGTAGGGGTTACACCTAGTATGAGTTCGACGGAGGGGTTTGCGTCACTGGTTGGAGATTCATGCAGGATGAAAGCTGTAGGTAAGTACCTTACATACATACAACCCTAAAATTGAGATAAGGTAGATAACCTTGTCCGGTATGTATTGGTATATATATTAGTAGGTTATAGGATTTTATATCCATTTTCTCCTCGGAATCCTCGGTGTTCAAGGGTCTCACATGTAAGAACTGGGGGCTTGCTGACTGATGATGAGAAAAAGTCAGACCCCATTCTCTAGTTGTACACTCCGAGACTAGGCCGGAAGATGTATAACTAAATCATCTATAAGTCTGACTACCTAGTTACATGCATATCTCGACCCGGCACTTGCATATCTATCGTGGTTTGGGCTGCCCTAAACTCTCGGGGTTTTCGCTGACAAACCGTACTTAGGTCGGCATAATAGGTTAATATAGTGTTAACCATACCTATTACACTGCTTAAGACTAAGTTACCTACCCCTCTACCACCCACCACCATCCATGCCCCACCCCTGCATGCAGCTCTCAATCTAAGGTCAGCTTCTAGAACTTTTCCAACTTATACGTCTAGTATAACCCATAATAGCTACACATAGTTGATTTCCTTCCTCACACCAAACACCGAGAAAAAAATCACCATGCCACCGCCCATACGACTCAATGGCTGGAGGGTAGCTAGACCAGTCCATAGGAGACCAGGATCTCCCCAGAAATCCATCCCTATATACCATCCTCATCCCACCCGGACCTTCTCAACCCCCCCCTCCCCCTCCCTCTCCTCCACCGTCTCGGCAGACGAAATATCCCACTTCAACGCCCTCGCCTCCTCGTGGTGGGACCCGCACGGCCCCTCGCGCATCCTGCACCTCATGAACCCACTGCGCCACGACTTCATCCGGCGGTGCCGCGGCTCCGTCGCCCCGGCCCCCTGCGGCTCGCAGCTCTCCTACCTGGACATCGGGTGCGGCGGGGGCATATTCGCCGAGTCGGCCGCGCGCCTGCCGCGCACGCAGCGCGTGCTAGGCATCGACCCGAGCCCATCGGTCATATCGGTAGCGCGCGCGCACGCGCGGCGCGACCCGCTCCTCTCCAGCAAGCTAGCGTACGCGAATGTGAGCATCGAGTCTCTCCCCCCGCCCTCGCCATCACTAGGGAAATCCCCATCACTAGGGAAAAAACGAGAGGGAGAAGGGGGGGGAACGTACGACGTGGTGTCGGTGTTCGAGGTCCTCGAGCACGTCTCCCAGCCGGCCGCGTTCCTGCGCCACTGCGCGCCGTACGTGAAGCCCGGCGGCTGGCTGGTGCTGAGCACCATGGCGCGCACGTGGATGAGCTGGCTGACGACCATAGTGGCGGCGGAGGAGGTGCTGCGGATCGTGCCGCGGGGCACGCACGACTGGCGGAAGTATATCGACGAGGGGGAGCTGCGGGGCCATTTTCTGTCTACTGGGGAGGGGTACTGGACGGAGACGCGCTGCATGGGCGTGGTGTATGTGCCGGGTTTGGGGTGGAAGGAGGTCGAGGGCAGCGAGAAGATTGGGAATTATTTCTTCGCCGTCAGGAGGAACCCGGAGAGTTAGGGGGGTAAGGATGGAAGGAGGGAAGGAAGATGTGGTGATGTGGGCGGAGGCGGGATACTCGCTGTGATGTATGATTATGAAAAGCATGTTGTTAGGGCACCTTAGAAGGGCAACAGTAGTAAAATGACTGTTCTATATATACCCGATATTCATTTTTGCTTTCTTTCCCTTTCCATTTCGAGTTGGCTTGGGTGGAATAGGAATAATTTACGCAATGTTCCTTAACTTTAAGGCTTAAGGTTACTGTGAATAACTGAAATCCTTAATATTGACCTCGGTGTCTTCGGGAGGTTACATATTTTATTGATTTTTTTTGGTTTCAAGTTGTACATATTATACACGGGGTAAGAGAGTATGTAGAAATAGGGGGGTAAACTCTGGAGAATGAGAAACCCCTTAGATACCTCTCAAGTCCAGGATGGAGTACACAGCCCCTACCCAGGCCCCTATCCAAAGAACCATCGTCCATGCAATACAATACATGACCCCGCCCCAAATCACGCCGCCTGATACGGGGGCGGCCTGGCCGTATGATGCGGGGCCCTGAACTCCGCAGCGAAGATATGCACCTTGGTGCTCACGACCGTGACCTGCGCCTTCTGGCGCCTCTCGAATGGGATATCCACGTCCTCGCGGTACTTGAAGCAGCTGTGGTCGCACAGCTCGGGATGGTGGTGGTGTCGGCGCATCCCGGCGCAACAATAATACTCGTTATCCTCGACCCAGCGGACGTGGACCTCGGGCCGGCAAGGGTCGAGGAAGGTCGCCGTCTCGGCGCCCTTGGCGTCCTTGGTGACGACCTGTGTCTGGTACGCGACGGCTTTGTGGTACCCCTGGCTCGCGAGCCAGTGCTCAAGCTCCGGCAGGCCGAAGTACCGCGCCTCGTCCAGCAGCCGGTGGTAGCGTGCGTAGTCGTGTCCGCCCTCCGCGCTCCAGTACAGCGGCATCGTGCTTCGCCGCAGGAACGCTAGGATGTCCTCGAAGCGCCCCGGGTCCGCATCAATGAAGTAGCTCCCATCCTCCTGGCGTGCGTGTTCCCACCGCCCTGACAGCAGCGCCAGGAAGAAGGTGCTGTGTCCCAGCGTGTCGCTCGTCGTCACAAACTTTCGTCCGCCTACGTCGAGCGTGATCTTCTTTGCTTCACTAGGGACAGGCGGAGGGGTTGTCGACGGCGCCGGTGGCGATTGGGCCACCGCTACGTCCGTGACTTCCTCGGCCATTTGGCTCTCGTCGCTTGAAGAATCTAAAGAATCTGCCCTAAGTTTGGAATGCCAGGGTGTATATGTGAGTCCAAGGTAGGACAGCACGTCCTCTAGAAAAAAAAAAGGGGGGGGAGAGCTAGAGCCAATGCAATAGTACCGGGACTTAGTCCCGTCCCGCTCCGCAAAGGAGGAAACTAGTGATCCTCCACCGGATTCCGCTTCGCTTTTCCGAGTTGTTCTTATCAGTAAGCCGATCTAATATCACGTCACGGCCCTTCCCTTTGACGTTTCCAGCCCGAGTGAAGAATGGCTATTGATAAGAAGTGGGGTAATAATAGCTTGAGGGACAATAATACTATAGGGAGGATATACTGATTTACCATATATGGTAGGTAGTTAAAAAGAAGTATAGGAATGGGAAATAAGATTATGTGGGAGTTTCCATTCTGTTATTATTCTCGTGAATCTTTTTTTTCTCCGTGTTGTCCAACATCTGGCTGTTCGTTAGCTCAACCAAGAACTTCGGTTGTGTCAAGTTGCACGGCTCCGTGGCGGTTTTAAATATCAACCTAGCATCCATGAAGACGACTTGTCTGATCTCCCTGCCAAGACCTACTTTTGCTGCGATCCAGGTTTTGTCACTTGAACCTTGAACATTTGGCCTACGGGATCCTGTTGCTCCTAGTCCTTGGCTTTCTAGGCGCATCTGGACATTTCTTAGGATTGGTTGTATTTAGCAACCACTCAACCTACGCCGCTGGTAGGCTGGATAGATGCAAGCTGGGTCTAGACCATGACCGCGACATTACTAGTAGTACCTGATGCTGTTGATGAGAAGGCGCCTACAGCTTCATCACCGGATGATTCAAATATAGAGATTGGTAGAGCTGAGTTGGCGAGCAACGGCAACGTCATCGATGATGGTCTGCAACGCGGTCTCAAAAACAGGCACCTGGTAAGTGATCGTTGGTCCCATTTCATGCATCAAGGAATGCCAAGTTAACATGGAGGGGTCTAGCAAATGATCGCTTTCGGCGGCGTCGTCGGGGCCTCGATCTGGTATGGAACGGGTTCTGCAATCGCGTATAGTGGTCCAATTGGTGCCTTGATTTGCTTTTTCATAATCGGCGTCGACGTTTTCTTTGTGATGCAGAGCCTTGGGGAAATGTCAACCCTGTTTCCTATACAGGGCGCCTTCATTGAATTGGCCGGCCGTTTTATTGACCCGGCGCTGGCCTTTAGCCTCGGATGGAATTATTGGTACTTATGGGTGACGAATATCGCAAATGACTATAATAACATCTCGCTCATCATGGGCTTATGGACAACCGCTGTGCCGTCTTACGGTTGGATCCTAATATTCTGGCTCGGCTTCCAATGTACTTCATTACTGGGTATAGTCTTCTATGGAGAGATGGAGTTCTACCTCGCCTGCTGGAAACTTATCTGCGTCGTTGGTGGCTTTCTTGTGGCCATCCTCGTAAACACGGGAGCAATCGGTGGAGAGTACATAGGTTTCAGATACTGGCGCGATCCCGGCGTAATCGCTAATGGGATCTCTGGGTTCGGGAAGACCTTCGTCCTTGCTGCTGTATACTACTGTGGAACGGAGATGCTAGCCCTGACCGCGGCCGAGAGCAAGAATCCGAAGAAAGATCTTCCCAAGGCTATCCGGCAAACTTTTTGGCGCATTCTCATCATATTCCTAGGCCTGGTGTTCTTTGCTGGAATTCTCGTCCCGTATAATAGCGACAAGCTTCTGACCGCAACTAGCAAATCGGCACAGTCGCCATGGACTATTGCACTGGTCCAGGCAGGATGGGACGGGGCCGGCAATCTGGTCAATGTTGTCATGATCACAGCTCAATTTTCATCAGTGAATAGTGCGATATACGTTGCTTCGAGAAGTCTCGTAGCGCTTGCTGTCAACGGACGTGCGCCCAGGTTCTTCGCCAAGACGACGGGCAACGGTGTTCCAGTCAACGCTATAGTATTTTCCAACCTTCTCGGACTTATAGCCTTACTCAACATTGCGTCAAGTCCCGGGCAGGTCTTTACGTATTTGATCGATATCTCCGGAGCAGCAACTTTTATCGCCTGGGCATTTGTTGGTATCACACATCTACGACTTCGCAAAGCCTGGGTAATTCAGGGATACCGTATCGAAGATCTTCCTTACAAAGCTCTCCTTTACCCGTACGGGGCATGGTTCGTGGTGTTTATTAACCTATTCCTAGTCTTTATTTCGGGATACTCAGTCTTTGTCGGGGGGTTCCATGCGGTGGATTTTGTGTTTGCGTATATTGTGATAGCCATCTTCACTCTTTTATACTTATTTTGGAAGATCTTCAAGGGCACTAAAATCGTCTCATTGATGGAGGCTGACCTTGTAACGGGTAGAAGAGATGATCTGGTTAAAGCCAGTGTGCAAGATCTAGAAGTTGAGGGAATAGGAGAGAAGAGAAGTATCCCATGGTATATTAAGGTAAAGAGGTTCATCTTCAGTTGAGAATAGCCTTGAGGGCTCCGTACCTAACTGGCATGGTATATAGTTGGAAGTCAGTAAAAATGAGTCCTTAAAAAGGGCCCTTGCACTTTTCACATATATAAAGGAAGCTTGATGTTAGTGTTTCATCAAGTTATGCAGCCCCGAGAACCAAGGCCTTGTGAAAGACAATATGCACAAGCAGACAACAAACTAGTACTCCGTATAAAATGGATGTGGGGTATCATTGAAACTTCGACGGGTTACTGGGTATCAATCTCCGCAAGACCTCGATCTGGCGGGCTTGTGCTTTGTTCTTTAAGTCGGTTACACCGCGTTTATCCATGCGCCTGGTGCCATTGGAGTATATGACGGTGAAGTCGGGGATAACCTCGAAGGGTCGTATGACGCTGTGGGGCGTTATAGTGCAATGCTACTCACCATATTAGAATTAAAGGAACGGAATGGGGGGGAAAAAAATACCTTTCCTAACTTGGCCCCTTTCCCAATCTTCGACCCAACGCCTACGTGACATCCCTCACCGATCATGGTACCCCCCGATTCGATAACAACGTTGACCTCGATGGTCGCATAGTCGTGGATATATACGCCATCACGGGATTCGCTGGGCCTTGGGTCGGCAGAGGCAGCGCCTATGCTGGTTCGCTCGTGTACTATGCACCTCCGACCGATGGTGATTCGTCCATTAGAAGAATCAAGCTTCGCTCGGGGGTGCACGACAGACTCGGAGTTGATATTTATGGTGTGGTTCCCGGACAAGAGGGCCGAGTCGGCTATGGTTATGGTAGAGGAGAAGTTGACGGGTGCTTTGGGGCCGGATTGGACGCGGGGGAGGATGGATTGACGCTTGGAAGACGACATGCTGTCGATGTTGAGGAAGTTAGGTTAGGGGTGGTTATATGCTGGGAATGTTGATGGAGCTCATAGCTACTACTACAACAACAAGAATTGCGAATAGCAATATAGAAATTCGGGCCAATTGGTCGTACGGGTTGAGAAGAAAGCAGATGGTCGTGTGGGTGTTTTATATATATAAAAAAGGCGGGTTTTACTTTGAATTAAAACGCGTAACGAGTGGGAGTGTTGAAGTTGTAAGAAGGTAAAATGCCAGTGCTTTAACTTAGACCAGTCAGTGTTAGAGGAGCGGCGTTAGAGTAGATGGGTGGGATGGTACTTACATGATTGTACTTATCTGCTTATCTTGAGATTGATTGACTAAGATCGATGCCAAGTGACGGTTTCCATGAGGTCACTTTCTCTCCCCAGGTGGTCAAAGCTTCAGGTTACGCCACAGAAAGATAGCAGGTAAGGTAGCCCACTTTCTAAAAGCTAAATCCCATTTCTCAACCAATGACATTATCGATAATTCGGGATATTTCATTCAAGTGCCTCATCATTCATTCATTAATTTATTCCTTCATTCATTAATCCCATTCATTAATACAAAACCACCAAAAACTGGGGGGGGGGGGGGGGGGGGGGGGGGGGGGGGGGGGGGGCGGGGGGGGGGCGCGGGGGGGGGGGCGGGGGGGGGGGCGGGGGGGGGCTC
>MU394090.1:66990-84292 GCA_022578605.1 Camillea tinctor | reverse complement strand
TGACATTTACTATAATTCGGGTTATTTAAATCAATTGCCACAACATTAATTAATTAATTTATTCCTTAATTCATTAATCCCATTAATTAATAAAAAACCACCAAAAACCCCCCCCCCCCCCCCCCCCCAATCGCCCATTTACAACTCTCTACACTCCCCTACCCTCCATTGGGCACCGAAAACCTGCCCTTCAAAATGCTGTCGAGGACAACCGCACCGTCCGCAGCTTCTGCGAAGGCCCTGTCCCGCGTTGCCCTCCCTTCCTGCTCGAGAATACCCCAGACCAATCCCAAATCCACCCAGCCCCAATCCACCCGGAACTTCGCGACAGTCCAAGATGGCGCCCCGAAGCGGACGTACGGAGGTCTCAGGGACCAGGACCGCATATTCCAGAACCTCTACGGCCGCTTCCCTCCCGACCTGAAGTCTGCCAAGAAGATGGGCGACTGGCATAAGACGAAGGAGATTATACTGAAGGGCCACGACTGGATTATTTCTGAGGCAAAAGCCTCCGGCCTACGAGGCAGAGGGGGGGCCGGTTTCCCTTCGGGCCTGAAATGGGTATGTTGAACACCATACTAGGGGGATTCAATTATGCTTCGTACTAATTGGCCTCGTTACCAAGTCATTCATGAACTTCCAAGGCTGGGAGAAGGACACGAAGCCGAGATACCTTGTCGTAAACGCCGATGAAGGCGAGCCCGGCACCTGCAAGGACCGAGAGATTATGCGTAAAGATCCCCACAAGCTCGTGGAAGGATGTCTAGTTGTCGGCCGGGCCATGAACGCCACTGCTGCTTACATCTACATCCGTGGCGAGTTTGTCTACGAGGCTGCTGTCTTGCAAAGAGCCATTGACGAGGCCTATGCCGCCGGTCTGATCGGCAAGAATGCCTGTGAATCCGGTTACGATTTCGATGTCTACATCCACCGTGGTGCTGGTGCTTACGTATGCGGAGAGGAGACTTCTCTCATCGAGTCGTTGGAGGGCAAGCCCGGAAAGCCCCGGTTAAAGCCCCCCTTTCCCGCTGCTGTCGGTCTTTTCGGCTGCCCATCCACCGTCACCAATGTCGAAACCGTCGCTGTTGCCCCCACTATTTGCCGGAGAGGTGGTAGCTGGTTTGCCTCCTTTGGCCGAGAACGGAACCAGGGAACTAAGCTCTTCTGTATTTCCGGTCATGTCAACAACCCCATCACCGTCGAGGAGGAAATGAGCATCCCTCTCCGTGAACTCATCGAAAAGCACTGTGGTGGTGTTAGAGGCAGCTGGGACAACCTCCTCGCTGTTATCCCCGGTGGCTCATCCACACCCATCCTCCCCAAGAAGATCTGCGACGACCAACTAATGGACTTCGATGCTCTCAAGGACAGCCAGTCTGGTCTAGGTACTGCAGCTGTTATCGTCATGGACAAGTCCACCGATGTTGTCCGAGCTATCGCTAGATTAAGTCATTTCTACCGCCACGAATCATGCGGACAGTGCACACCTTGCCGCGAGGGTAGTAAGTGGACCGAACAGATCATGAGCCGGTTTGAGAAGGGAATTGGCCGTGAGAGGGAAATTGATATGCTCCAGGAGCTCACGAAGCAAGTTGAGGGACACACCATTTGTGGTAAGTTCGATTTCTCTTTGGTGTCTACTGCCCGACCTGTCACTGACATGATTACAGCTCTCGGTGAAGCCTTCGCCTGGCCCATCCAGGGTCTCATCCGTCATTTCCGTCCCGAACTAGAAGCTAGAATGCAGAAATATGCTGCAGCAAACGGAGGTCCGACCTACGCTGGTGGATGGTCTCCTACTTCCCGCGCAGAGGGCAAATTGATCGCACCTGGCCAGTAGACAAAAATAAACATAACACATTTGTATTAGAAAACCCGGTCAGTCAAATACGGCCCAGGGGACGGGTGGGAAAAGGAGAGCACAGCACCATTGTCTTATTTACACTTGATCTTCAAAGACCTTTGCGTCACTATGTATATAATCATTACCTACTTACCTACCTATTACCTTTAGCAATATTCCTTTGAGAGATGCGCAATTCTATGACTTTGATGTCTTGGCCATATGACGCCCGGATATTGGTATTGATGATTTAGTTATGCTCTGGTGTACATACTCGTGGTACTGATGAATTAGTATCCACGACAGAACACACACACACACATACAAAAACACAAGAAACTTGAAGAAATAAGAAAACCCCCAGTACAGAACAAGAGCAAGGCCGGGACAAAGAACATCACTTCTGGACAACAGCCACATGGAGACTATACATTCTTTTCCCTCCCTCCTCTCCTCACTCTCCTCTCTCCTCCCCCCACACCATAACACAAAGCATAATATCTATAAATTCCGCGTATATTCAAGTATTCATATACATATATATTCTATATGCCCCTCCTCTTCTTATGTGTAACCCAGCAACAAGGATCAACCAGCATGAGAAGACAAAATAAAAAAATGGATGGTACTCGCTCTATCATGTGCTCTCCTGGATATCTTGCAACAACAAATATCCCCCCACCCTATCCTCCGCCCCAAAAAAAACCAAGACAACAATGAAACCTCCTTTCTAAGAAAAAAAATGACATTATGCAAACCAATCCTAACTCATTATACATTAAATATGTACGTACCTACCCCCCCTCCTCATCCTCCCTCATCCTAATCATCAACCCCCTTCCCCTTCTCCTTATCCCTCTCTCTCCTATCCCCGCCCTCCCCGCTCTTCCTCGGGTACCCGATCTTATCAGCCAGCAACCCAGGCAGACCACCGTCGTCCTCGGGGCCACCCATCTCGATCATGAGCCTATCGTGCTCGCGCTCCTTCTCGTTGAGGGCCTCGCTGCGGCGGCGGTTCTCCTCGAGGGCGGCGCCGGCCCGGCGCTCCTTGTCGAGGTCGCCGGCTTTCCGGCCGCGCTCGCGCATCTTGTCGAGGGCCTCGCGCGTGAGCTCCTGGCGGAACATGCGCTCGACGACGTCCTTCTTCCTGGTGCGGCGGCCGCCGACGCTGATGAGGATGCCCGCGGTGATGTTCACGGCGATGCTGCAGCTGAGGATGGTGGCGGTCACGGCGGGCGGGCGCACGTGCCAGTCGATGCCCCAGGTGGTGGCGCCGAGCGAGATCTGCAGGCACGAGTGCAGGTCCAGCAGCGTGACGATGGCGACGAGCAGGTTCAGCGGGAAGGCGTAGTGGGTCCTGGTCTCGTGCGGCTTGTAGAAGGTGTGCGAGCGCGCGAACTTGGTCTGGTGATAGACGAGGCGCTCCTGCTGCTGCGCGGTGAGCACCGAGATCTCGTCGCGCTGCGCCTCGAGGTCCGGGTTCGTCGGCAGGTCGTTCTTGTCGCGCAGCTTGGCCATCTGCTTCTTCCGCCGCAGCTTCCACGTGAGCCGGTGGTAGTGCGCGATGTAGATCATGTGGTACGTGTCGACGGCGCGGAAGGGCGCGAGCCCGTCGCCGACGATGGCGAAGAGGGCGACGAGCACGTAGTCGATCACGTTGATGACGTATAGCTGTTTGGCGCCGACGTAAATCCAGCCGATGAGGAACAGCACCCAGGCCAGGCCGAAGAGCGTGATCAGGGTTGCATACAAGGTTACGAAGAAGCCGAGGGGCTTACGGACGTATTGGCCAAACGCCCGCATGGTGCGTTTGAACTTGGACCGGCGCGAGTGCAACATGTGCCGGACATGATCGTTCAGCTCGTCTTTCTCCTCTGCGGTCCATCCGTCTAGGGACACGCCTTCGGGTAGAACGGCGTGGTTAAAGTTGAACTCGTATTCCTCATCCTCGTCCTCCTCCCGGATGCTCGGTTCCCGCCGCCCATCCTCTCTACGGCCTTGTATCGGCTCGGGAGCTCTACTGAGTTGGTAGGTCGGGCGCCGGTTAATAAACCTGCCCAGTGAGGGAATGAATAGCGAATTTTGTATGTTTGTCACGTTGTTCAACGTCGACACCTCTGGGTCTGTCCATCACGGAATGGAATGGAATGGTTAGTTTCATTGCCAAGTGTATTTCTGAAGGAATGCAGAAACAACGTACCAATCACGTCGAGCACGTCAGCAAGCCCAGAGTCAAGCTGATTACGACCATTGGGGGCGTTGAACAGGGCAGTGCTGGCCAACCTGCTGTCCTCAGGAACGGAGGATAAGGCGGATATCGATTGGCCCCTTCTACGAGGCTGTATGGGAATTATATCGGGTCGCGCCCTGCTACCTCCCAAAGGATCTGAGCTCGAACGGCGCCTCCCGCCGTCATGGTGAGATGTGTTATTACTGGTAGTATTTTCGTTTGTATAGGCATGTTGAAGCTGTGGCTGCGACTGCGACGGCGCAGACTCAATGGTCGACTGCGGTATCTCGGGAAACCGAACACGCCGGCCCTCAGACATTCTAAACAACGGACACGACGGTCCCAAAGAAATCTAATGATATTGCAACGACGGGAATTATCATAATACTAGGGAGTGGCATTTTCCTCCTAATGTAGGTAAAAAAATGTATTAATTTAGAAGTATGGGATGTTTAGGTAATGCGCCATGTTGTAATGTTGTAAGAGGGATTGACTTGGAGTTTTCCGCTATAGTGATGATCTCATACGGCCCACTTGGTTGCCGCCCTCAGAAATCGATCGTGCTCCATAACCCCGGTAGGAGAATATCATTAGCTTAAGTAGCAGGGGGAGAGGAGGAAAAAAAACAGGGAACCAGGGAATTAAAAACTTTAGCGACCTCCCCTATGTACTCTGTAGCACATTACATGCTGTGTGGTACATGCTGTACATGCTGTACATAGCAGCTCGCATCTTCATTTGATAATGTTTCAGGCTAACTTAGATTCACTATGTAACCCAACGGCTAAAACTCATGTAGTGTGATACGTAAACACGGGTCAATTTTAGCATTCAGATTGATATCATTCTACACTGCACTTACGTGTGTAAGTGGATATGCATACATACACACAGGACGAGCCTAACCAAGATACATGAAATACTATCCATCAACCAGATAATAAAATAAATAACGCCCGTCGTCATTGCCATCATCATCATACTGAATACCCATGCCTCCACTAAGTTAGTTGCTTTTAGGTGAATAAATAATCCCAGTCTTCGTCTACATCTCTCA
Organism: Camillea tinctor; assembly: GCA_022578605.1. NCBI lineage: Eukaryota > Fungi > Ascomycota > Sordariomycetes > Xylariales > Graphostromataceae > Camillea > Camillea tinctor. The sequence continues at coordinate 79,162 of MU394090.1, read as the reverse complement.
ACTCCTTTTTTTCTCTCTTTGCCATCACCATCATCATCATCTTCTTCTTCTTCTTCTTCTTCTTCTTCTTCTGCTCAGTTTCGTCTCACATAACAGCACACGTGCCTCTCTTCTCCAGAGCCAGGATGCGCTCATTCAGAGACTTAACCGCCTCCTCGTTCATCCGTCGCTCGTCCTTGAGCGTCTTCTCCATGTCACCGAGAAGGGTCTGATAATGCTCCTTTAGGGCCTCAATGACAAACTTATTCTCATTGGCCGAGTTCTTCATCATCGTCTCCATCTCCGCGATCTCTCTCTGGTGCTCTTCCTTCATCTTGGTGATCTCGGCCATGACCTCCTGTCCCGCGGCCGTATCTCTCAGGGCTTTGTTTCCCAGACCCATCTCCTCCTGTAGCTGGAGGTAGAAGGGTTTATTCTCCATGAGCGTATGTGCGATGCGCAGAGCCGATTCGGAAGAACCGTCGTGTCGTGCCGATTTGGCCTTGTAGGCCACCAACATGAGCCTCCAGAATTTATCTTTCAGCTCCTGCTCACGTGCTAGGCCTTCTGCTTCTGCAACCTTATCCCACATGCTCGTCACCAGCATGACATTTTTTAGGTTCTTCTCACCCGTAAGCTTCTGGAACATTTGCAGGTTTTTCGTTGTGTGGTGGGTCACACGCGTGTCGGATATAGGGTGCAGGTAGATGATGCCCGAGAGCTTTATATCGTTCTTGTAGGCAGTAGCAAGATATTCGGCAATGAGCCCAAGCACCTCGCTGTCAGACAAGGTTGTGTCGGAGAACCCCGGCGTATCTACGAAGCGTACTGTCCGTCCGTTGATTTTAGTTTCAATGACCTGGATATCCCGCGTGCCTAGAGAGTAACAAGGTCCGTTAGTGATGAGTGGGACACTAGAATGATGGAAAGGGGGGGCCCATATACATACACGAGGTGAGACTGTGCCCGATAGCTAGATCCTTCCGTCCTGTCACTTTGGATATAAAGGTCGTCTTGCCGGATCCCGTCATTCTGGTTTGCGAAATGGTTAGTGATATTCTATAATGGAGGGAACCGTCATGCTATGAGACTTGGGGTGCCTTACCCCATGACGGCGATTAGCAGATCATCATTGCCCAAGAATCGTCTAGCCATGGATTTTGTATAGTTAAGAACGCCGCCGGTTCCCCTCTCCCCGGATTGGGATTGGGAATCTAAGTCGCTTTCCCCTGGGTTCCGGCTCGATGCCGATGCGTACGAGTTTTCGAGGGAACCCTCAGCGAACTTAGGGGCAGGGTTGTGAACGGGAGCATCGACGGGAACGTTATCGGAATATGGGGCTGGAGGGGAGTTTCTGCTCTGCCGGCGCTGTCGACGGCTTCCCAGATACGATCTATTTCTGCTAAGGCTGAGCATCTCTGGGGTCGACCGATCACTGACGGGCTGGAGCGGGGCTGTCTCGACAAGGTCAAACTCTTCGTCGTCTGACACGACGTAAGGTTCGTTGACCACAGTCATGTTGGGTTATTTGCAGATTTATGAGGGCGAGTAATATTGTGGTTGTAGTTGTGGTTGTGGTTCTGAGGTGTAAGTGGTGTTCACACTTCTCTCAAGTCTCTTTTGAATGCTGCTCCTGTTCCTGTTCTTGTTCTTGTTCTTATTCTCTTTCTTGACTTCGTTTGTAAGTCAGGTTTCGTGTGTTTGCCGTTAATAATAATAAAACCCCTTTAATATGTTTCAGTTGGTGCCAGTATCCGACGTCTAGAGGTTTTCTTCGGGTAGAGTTTGAAGATGGTCTGTTGATGGTCCAGTGGTCCAGACATCCTTGGCCGTGCTGTGGCGGGGCAAGTGGCATTGGGTAGACCTCTGCGAATAAGACTCGAAGGTACCTAAGGGCACTTACATGGGAGCCTAAAGCTGACGTCACGCACGCCACTTTATAGACCTTGGCTTGGAACTCTCCACCCCTTGCCACGTCTTAATGAACCGCGATTTCCTTCCATAGGGGACTTGTCTGCAATTCAGTTCCTCGCCCCATAATTTGAAGGCTTACACCCAGCCACCACTTCTTCTATGCTTTTTATAGGTTCTCTCTCCCTTGTTGTTGACGCGATATGCGCCATCAGCAAGTGTGATCTTCTGAAAGTTCCATACGTTCCCTCGTCAATGCTCCCGAACAATTTGAGTTTATATTTCATCTTAATCATGGAGACCTAAGTAGTCTACTCATTTGAATACCTCTATTATCTAAGAACATCTCAAGAGCATTTAAGAGCTCGGTGCCCAATCGCCTAACAGTTCAGCTGAATATGCATATATGTATACATAGCTACTAGCTTACCTACCGCTACCCAAGCTGCCAAGCTACCTATGTATGTATGTAGGTAAGGTATGAAGCTTATGTACATAGTTCAGGGGTTCCCTGGCCAGGGGGTTTTACTGGTGTAACATTGAATCCCACTATCATATTCTTAAATCGTTATCAGCGTCTATGGGATTCATGGATCCGTTACCTACGTACAACTTATACACTATCTAGATAATAAACAGATGCTTATGGATGCTACTCCTAAACTAGTATTCAACTTTTCATACCCAAACTTAGATATAAATCAAGACATTTCTAAACGCCTCATGACGCTATCTTAAGTACTTATTTATAAAGAAGATCCACCGAGCATATATACACTAGATATCCTTGATACATGACTAAGCAGTTGATCGTTTCTGCAAACGTCCCACATCGTGAGCAACTTAGCAAGAATACAAGAGATATACCGTAATACGAAATCTGTTTCATTCTCACTCTCTACCTAGAATACTCAGAAAGAAGAGAAAAAAAAGGGATGGAGATGGGCAAGAATAGTCCCGAGCCGGGCATGCAATACGCCTACCTCACCGCCAACGATGGCTGCACCCTCGCCCTGCAGACCTCAAGACCCCTCGCACCGCCGGACAACACCAAGAGGGCGAAGACCCCCGGCCCCCGCGTCTGCATCCTTCTCCTCCACGGCTTCAGCGGGTCCAGCACCTACTTCACCCGCAACTACGCCGCCCTGAGCGCGCGCCACTGGGTCGTCGCCCCGGACATGCGGGGGCACGGGAACTCGGGCCGCCCGCGGGGCGGGTACCACGTGTCGCGGCTGGCCGCCGACCTGCACGCCGTGCTCGCGCACCTGCGGCGCCGCACGAGCCCGGACGCCGACGAAGACAGCATCCGCTTTGTGCCCGTGGGGTGCTCCATCGGCGCCGCCGTGGTGTGGACGTACGTGGAGCTGTTCGCCGCGCGCCCGTTCGCCGGGTACGTGTTCGTCGACCAGGCGCCGCTGCAGGACCGCTGCGAGCTCGGCGGCGCCTGGGACGAGCGCTACGCGCACCTGGGGTGCTACGACGAGGCCACGGCGCGCGCCGCGCAGCACGCCTGGACGCGCCGTCCCGACGCTGCGCACCGCGACCTCGTGCGCGCGTGCTTGGGGTACAGACACGCGCCTGAGCCGGCGGACGGGCAGGGCGCGGCGCCCGAGCAGGCCCGCCGCGATGAGGACTTCTTCGTGCGCATTAGCGCCCAGTGCGATGGCGAGTGGCTTGCTCGCTTGCTCGCTGATCACACCCGGTACGACCACCGCGAGGCGATCGAGGACCATGTGCGCGGCCCTACGCTGGTTATGGCCGGTCGGCGCACGGGGTGCTTTCCCCTTGAGGGCATGATGGAGACGGTGCGCAGGGTGAATAAGAATCGGCCTGGCTTGGCGAAGATGTCGCTTTTTGATGCGGGGCATTGGTTGTTCTATGAGGAGCCTGAGAGGTTTAATAGGGAGATTGTGGAGTTCGTGGATGGGTGTTGCCCGTAGTGTAGTCGAGGAAGGGCCCTTAAAGGGTTAAGTATGGGGTCGATATTCATATGGCTTGGCGCCAGGAAGGGGTATGCCAGAATATACCTGTTCGAAGAGTTGGTATCTGTGGTGGTAAACCAGCGTGGTTAGGAGAGGAACCGCAGTGGTGTGGGTGGATACATAGCGAAACCGCCAACTCAGCCTTACGTCTAGAAGCTTCTTTTCGGGAGCGATTACAGATATTGTATTTGTTTTCTAGGATACATCGCATGGTTAGAGTGAATGGATCTTCAAACGGCTCGCTAGCCGAGTTGACAGCATCTTCAGATATTTCCAAAACACGAATAAATGCCTCTTTGTGATGAAAGTCTGAGAACTTTCCTGCACAAAAGACATCTCCTGTCCTCCCAGAGATAATGTTCGTAACTTCAAACTTGGGCAAGATGACGGTATTCTGAGCCCCTAACTATGAGCATCCTCTTGTCCCCTATTCATTACATCGTCATCGGCCCGTCCTGCAACCGGAGTACCACTCAACTCTGAAATAGGTCTCAAGTTTGCGTCTTGATTCTGGATTAACGGGCTGCCCATTATCTCAGAAGGCTTGGTGTTCCCTTGTCGGTTCTCTGTAGCAGGATCTGAACCTGTGTACTTGGGCCACCTACGCGACCTCTGTCGCCACAGTAGAAAACCCATTGCTATTAGTGCTGAAGCCATGGGGACCCCTATGCCAAGGCTAACATTTAGCACAAGTTTATTCGGTATCGGTTCTTGGCGCAACGGGCATGATTCTGTGCTTTCGGAGGTTGTCGTAGTCGTCGTTGTTATTATGGTCGTGAGCTCTGTACTCCATACTGGAGAAATGCCCCCGGGCATAGTGATCTCGGCTTGAGGTCGCCATATCGATGTTGCAATAGGTACCTTGAATGTGGACGATTTATCGTCGTTGCAGCATCCTTCCCCACAGCAATATTGATTTGTCTCCCTATCACAAAAGTCGACGAAAAAGAGATGGTTCATTGCTAGCGGTATATTAGGTACAGTGTTTCTATAAGTAATAATGTGCGAGTAACCCTCTGCCATATCGGGGATGTCGCTCAGGCCTAGGGGGATTGTGACATGGAGATGGTAATACGTACGCGGTAACGTATCGCACAAATCAATACAAGGTGCAGGCCACTCTTTATGTGTACAGCCCGGTGAAGTCCAGGCTTGATCTGACTGCCCGCCTAAGCAGAGTCCATTAGAAAGGCAGAAATCCCCTGAACGACAACAGGAACTGATATCGCCCTGTGGGTGACACGGGACGAAAGACGGCATCGGTGAGCCATCGGGAGCGTAGCAGGCGCCGTCTACGATGTAATATATGTGTAAAATAGGAAGTATTATCAGTAGAGAAAGAGCGATTGTAGAGATTACTGCCATTTAGTAGCACTGAGTAGACAAGCCAAAGAGGAAGTATGAAGGTTCGATGATTCGAGACGCTAAGAACGTATATCTTAGCAACGTAGCTACCTGTAGAGCAGAGACTCCTAAACAGAAATAAGAGTAATAAAAACGATAGGAAAAGTAATAGATGAGAGCAATGATGCTGTGGTTCCCCTCTTCCTTATGTATGCCTCCTCTAACTAGACTTGTCCCCCCTTTGCCCCCCATCCCTCCCACAAGGCAGGATGGCTCTAGACCTCGCGTTACGGCAGTAGCTATGAGAACACGAGTCGCACTACACACACGGTAAAGCAAACAAGCAAGCGTATACACACGGGAACACAAAGATGGGGGCGTGGCGGACTTCTCTACGAAGGCTTCAGGATTTATTTCGACAGCTACGAGGGATAGGTAGATAGAGATAAACAAGAGCATGTCACGAAGATAAATAGCCAATCATCACGATGTTTCACGAGCGGAGAAGAGCATATGGTTTAAGGGTGGTGAACCACCAAATACAGGGCAACTTGTGCCATTGCGAATTCCGTAACCTGCCTATGACCTATGACCTAGTGATCTAGTGCCGAAGTGCAAAGTAGAATAACTTTTTGGTTTTGTTTTTGTGTTTTTCTGTTTTCTTTTCCTCTGATTCCGAGTCAACGCCCATCTCTCCTACGGTTCGTCCTTGCCAGTCAGTTCAGTCAACCCACGCATGCCAGTCCATCAGTGTCCGATTCCGTCTACGTTTTCCTCATATACCTTTGTGCCGTACGTAGTAGCAGTTGTTGTCATAGTGGTAAGGTGTCTAGTAGCCACAGGGCGGTTAGTGGGTGTTTTACTTCGAAATACTACGATCAGGTAACCGCTAGGATGTGGGAAGGTGAACTTACTTTGATGAGGATTAGACGGTCTTGACAGGACACTTATCGGTTGTGAGTGCGAAGATGCTTGAGGGTGGTGCGCTTGTAGTCTTGATGGTGCTTGTCTCGCCAGTGCTTGACATAAGCGTGGAAACCGCTGGTAACGCGGGGACACTTAGTGCATCGGTAATCCTTGGACTTGTCTGCGTCCAATTGGTACTGGCTGTCGTGAACGTGAATTTTAGTAGCGTGACTACTGATGGAGTGTGCCTTGTTCTTGAAGATTGCGTCGCAGCGCGCTTTCTTCTTGTAATGGTATTCATGGCATTGGAACCAATCCTCTCCGTTCACATGCCAGGCGACGCCTAGGATTCTGTCAGAATCCGGGACAGTTGGCGTACCCGCGTTTGGGTTGAGGTTCGGGTTGGAGGCTTTGGGAGGCATTGTGCTGCGCAATGATATTTTGTTAGTTTCCAGGGTTGCATAATATAGTATTAAAATATTATTCAATAGGATCAATACATACCCGGCTTGCTTCAGTGCTTGGGTGGATGGTCTGGTATGAGCTTGAGGAAAGGTTCTCTGGGAATGTTGTTGGTTGTGGGTGGGAGAGAGAAGCTCTGTGTCTGGGGGGTGTTGGGGGTTTTTGTAGGCAAGAGAAAGCATGAACCTAAATGCCAAATCAGCAAGAGGAAATAGATCAAGTCACTATGTACGTTGTACCTTACAGCAATAGCTTTGTATGCCGAGGAAAATATAAATCCACGAGTCCAATCAGGAATAATAAACCACTCCAAGTCACTATGTACGTTGTATCTTATGGCGATAGTGCGTTTCAACCCATTGATACTTAGAAAATCAAAGGGATTTGGTAGATACAAAGTACGTTCAAGCAGACTAATAGCTAAATTTCAATACATTTATGTTCTAGTACGCAAGTAGGAACAAGTGATGTGGCAATATCCTGCGTGTCTTCTTGATTTCCCATCTGAAGTTCTCGCCTTAATTCATCAGTTTGTTTGTACCTTCTTTTTTTTTAAGCTGTAAGTGCCAGCTCTACTATTATCATCTGATCTGTAATGTGAGGAGATCAGTAAGAAGATGCGTGGAGGTCTCATGAAAAACAGTGATTTGTGACTGTGAACATGCAACAAATAAAGAAATAGCAGCCCAGGCCAAGTATCTCTGTTAACCCCTTCCATTTTATATTGCTTGAAACACGACTTATATTGGCACATTGAAATATTTGTAACGAAGTGAGAATCTAAAGGAGAATATCAGAATGTGATAATATAGTAATAGGTCATATTCCTTTGCATTTGTCCCTTCTTGCAGAATTCACAACTTAAGATCACTACAAGGATTCCAGGAAACAATGGAATCTGTAGTCCAACGTCTATCTACAAGACCAGATAAAGGAAAACGTGCTGTAAGCAAAACCTGCACTAAAGCAGATATTATCTAGCAGTTTACTAAATATACAAATTTCTGGCAACTGGAATTGCAACTTACGGGTGCCATCCCATCTCGAAATGTTCTAATGGGTAGTGTACATGTACATAGTGACTCATAGAGATGCGTGGTTATCAGTACGGGTTCTGTGGCAGATCAAAAACAAAAATAATGCTGAAGAAGGAACTGGGCAGAATAGTGCAGGAAGCTTTGTAATTGCAGGGGAACAAGTCACAAGTTGTCACTGTATCTTTTTGCTGCACAAAGGGCTACAATCGTGAAAACATTACATGACTGTAGATCGTGAAATAGATCACAACATGTGGGTAAATCAGTATTTCCACGATAGATTTAGCAGTCCTCTTTCCATCAACACCCCAGCCGCAAAGTCACATATCACTCATAAGAGGTGGGAGGTACTTGCAAAGTATCAATGCACTGAGAGCTTGCCCCGATTTTCCATAATCAGTAAGTCATGTACCCCAAGTGTACATCACATTGTAGTCTAGTGATCTGCAGAAGTAAATATGCAGTAGTTCACAATCAAGTTTCGCAATCTGACGCCCACGAAACTTTGGCTCTTGAAAATTTGGAGATCTAGAATATTTCACGGCATTTGCTTCCCCAGTAGAGCGTTTAAATATGCATTTCGTGATATGGCCGAGATATTATGGAGTGTCATAGGAGCATTGCACCAGGATGGGTTGATCAGGAGTTCGAATCATGATTATGTAATCACGCGCCCCCTTTTTCTGAGGACTGGTAGAAAAGATTTACCAACTGCCTACATTATAGCTCGACACGGATAATTCTGTGGACAAAAACAAAGCACTGAATCGGTTTGAGTTCGTGGTAGTGTTCATAATTGTAGTGAGCATATGATGAAGGAGTTTGAACCCTTCACTCAGGTAAACTATTGCCATATTTTGGGAGGAGTAATAGCTCTATTCCCAAGCTTTGCTACACATAATAGAAACAAGGAGCAGGTGCTCCCTACCAATATACATGAGAATTGGTTATCTACAAGCAGTAACAATAGGCTTTTTTTCCTAAGTCATGTGGTGATTGTAAAAGCTTTTTCGAGAACAAAAGGTACACAGGTACCAAGGGAGGAAAGAGAGCTACAAAAATGATCTCGCGGCACGTATTGATTACTGATTTTGTCCTTTTATGACAATAGCTCCATCTACGTCCTCGATTTACTTGATATCAGGGTAGTGATAGTGTATGATCAGTATTGCTTTAAGGAGTTCATCCCCTTTCTTGTTAATAATTCTTTTTTGGCTATCGAGAGATCAAACCCCTAACCGTTACCTGTGAGAGCCTTCAGGACGTGACCCCCATATTATTGAATACATGTCTAGCTCTTCAAGTATCTTGTTCAATATGAATCCTAGATGATGCTATTTGGTTGTGCGCGTGGTTGTGGTACATAAAAAACAATACGTATGCATTCTGACTCTGTGGGAAAAGGTGGCAAGGCTTATAATTAGAAAGCACAAAATCAAAATTACCGGTCGCCGTTTCTTTCCCTTTTTTTCTTTCTTTTTCTTTTTCTTTTCTAGAAGAACTAGACTTCCTAGTCATGATATGAATGTATCGTAACACTATCATAAATTATCCTTCATGAAGTCCCATACATACGCGTCATATACATCCAATTTCGTGTTATAGCAATTCTCCTTCCGCGCGTTCAACTGAAGCTATATACTTACCTAGGTACCCTTTAAGAAAAATAGCTCAGCATTTGGAAATCACGTTTCGTATCTTCTAGTACTAATATACCAGCGAAACTAATGATTCAGATCATGCTGCGAAGCTTGGGTCAACACTCTGGAACGCCCTCAGAACAGCGAGTCCGTTGAGCGGGAAGGACAAAATCTTGTCATGTAAGCCAAATCTAAATACTTCTTGCCTTATCAGACCTTTGGGTGTTGTCCATTCCGTTATAAAACCCACTTGTCCTAGCTCCGTCTTACTAGCCGTCTTCTCTCTGTCGAATTTCTCCAGTCCTAGTTGGTTTGAAGCCGTAGCATTAACCGCATGCCTGAACAGTTCGTCGCAATGAGAAAGAGGTACAATGGGGTCATCCTCTGCATGGATGAGCTGAATGTGGTATCGCTCGCTAGCTTGGATATAATCAACCAGCCTCCCCTTGTTCTCCCACGTGTTTATTAAGCGGCTAACGAAGTAGTTCATCAGAACCGGAAATTTGACCAGCGGCATCGCGACCGGGAGAAAACCCGCGACTCGATAAGTTGTGCAAAGTGTCGGGACATCGGTGAACCCGCCCTCGGTGATGATGCCTGCTACCGAGATATTTCGAAGCGCGAGTTCCCTTGCGAGTGATATTGCTACCCCCGCCCCGAGTGACTGGCCGAATATGGCGATGCGCTCCGGTGGTATCTTAGCGACATCAGTGGCCCATTTGAAAACAGATAGAGCGTCTGTCTGCAACCCTGTCTCAGTGGGAGACCCTTCTGAGAGGCCGAAACCTCGATAGTCGAAAGCAAGAACATGGATTTTATCCGGGGCGGCGGCCGCCAGCGCTCGGTGGTTATCAGGTCGCCAGCTCCACCCCAGATCTCCCCTTGATCCATGGCAGTGGAGCACCAGCCTCGCTTCTTGGTCGTCCCGGAGAAGCCGGAAATTCAGCGTCTGCTCAATGTCTTGAAGACCGCCTTCACCGTTCTGCAGGTCTGCGATGTGCTTATAGTAAAGGCCGATGGGCAGAATATGCCATGCGTGGAGCTTGAGCCCATCTAGGGTAGCGATGTTGAAGGGGATGACTTGACGATGACTATACCCCACTTGTTCCGGCACGTTCAAATCTCTTGCATCCACGGTCGCCCGATGTTGATATATCATACGAGCTTCAAACGAAGAAACACCGAGAAGGGAGATGAAGCCAACATACATAAGCATTGGGCCACCGACAGCAACTAGAAGCCCAACAAGCGTGCTTCTCAAAGCTGAACGCATGGTTCCGGTCCTTATCGAGTTTGGTTACAAAGGTCTGCTCGCGGTATAGACTCTACGATCTCTTGGATGCCACGTGGTGCCTATATTAGTTCTAATTCCATGAACAATGTGTCCTGCCACCTGTTTTAATATTTGTTTAGAAAGAGATGTTAGTATAGGCTTTGGTGACTGGGTCAACAAATACTACAAGGACAGCGCCAAGCTTGGCCAAAATACTACCTAGAAACACGCCATACAGCCCTACAGTCAGCCGCACGTTGGAGGCACAGCTTTAAAAATGGCCTGATATATTTATGTGCCGAGGAAGGCGACTGGCTGCTTCTTCAAGGTTCCTTTTGGGGATCTCAAAGGTAAGATAGTTCAATTACTTTAGTAGTAAAAAGCTTCAAGGTTCTGGTACTATGATAGGACTACTAACGTTCTCGCATTTATTAGGATGATTTCAACAACTCTCGAGTATAAACCAGATTCACTTCCGATAATGTTAACGATATATTCATTCTTGGCAGTTGACTCAACAAATCAAAAAGCGATGGATGCTTCTAAACCTAATTGATTTTATACAGACTTTTTCGATCTACGTGCGCATGTGGATATATCTATATAATCATGAGCTTGCTCTCAAACATTTAGTTCCTAGAAACCCCTGAGAATAAGTTGCTAATACCGACAAAACATTTTGCCTTTGAAATTAGAGGGATGTGTCCGTTTATAATCTATGCATCTTCAAACTCCCAATCCCCAACAGAATCGAGACACGATACCGAAAAAACCTTCCTATATAGCAGTCTTGCTGTTCTTTAGTCACGATGCAAAGTCAAGCTACAGGTCTATTGTCGCCATTTCAATACAGTATCGAGGAAGTTTCTCATTACCAAAATCAACTCCCATACTTGAAACCACTTTAGTTTACATACAAACCCCAGTATTCCTACCTTAGTCCACGCAGTTCCCTTAGATGACCCGACCCCTGAGGAGTTAGCGAATGCAAGTTGAAAACCCGACATCCCACATCCCTCTTCATTGCAGCTACTAGATCAGAAAAGATCCGAATTCAAAGGGAATCTCTCACCCATCCAGATGGCCCTCTCGGTGTGGTTGCGCTTGTCGGCTTCCAGCGGCTCGACACCCTCCTCCACAGTGTTGGGGTGTATAAGCACCGACAGCGGGCCGCGGTATATAGCCAGCCAGCCGATAAATGCGCCGAACTGGGCTGGGTTAAAGATGTTCACCTCGAACATGGGCACGGGATGCGGTCCAACTGGTCGGTCCCAGAAGCGATAGATCCTCAGCTCCGGAACTGCAAGGGGGGTGTTGTATTAGCGGGGCCCCGTATATGCGTATATGACAATTATAGGAAGAAAAGGAACTTACATTCTCTTCTGATTCGCTCCCATAGCTCCTTGCCGTACTTGGCTTGCTGCTCGTTGTTCGGGAGGTAGTATATGTGCACATCACTACACGCCACTATTAGCGCCCCCTTTCTACATACGCCTACCGAACACACCGGTCTGAGAAGGCGGGGGGGGGGGGGGGGGGGGGGGTAGGTAAAAATTAAAAAACACCCCGCCCGCCGTTTGTTGGGGGGTGGGGGAGTTGGGGGGTGGGGGGGGTGAAAATTTACTGTTGGGGAGTTAC
>MU394090.1:0-66980 GCA_022578605.1 Camillea tinctor | reverse complement strand
CCCCCCCCCCCCCCCCCCCCCCCCCGGAAAAACTTACAATCCTCCGCGCCGCCCTTTATCTAGGGGGTCTGGAAATTGTTCGTAGGCCTTGCTCAAACTATCATTTTTCGGATTTACAAAGCTCTTCCCGTCTTCGGCCTTCTCATCGGGTAGCGGCGGGGCATTCTCGTATCCTGCCAAGGGTGAGGGATAGGTATAACCCATATCATCTAGGGGGGGGACAAAGATTATCGGTGTGCAAAGGCGTGGCTTTAGGAAATTGTATTTATCGATATCTGTATTTTAATTCAAGAGTGATGGCGTCTAGTGAGACGGATGGAGAGAGCTACATATCACGAATAAGTAGTTGATATGATTGCACCGCAGTGACGTGCTTTTAAACAGCGAATCAGGGGTTCTCCACCACGATGCTGCTAAACCAGCGGGGCAGACCGTTTCATCGTCCTAGATTTCTAAGCAACGAACTAGATTACGGTAGCAACTACATAGCGTCTTATAGACCTGGACAAGTCTTGGATATTGTATTTCTAATGAAACATGTTTATGTTATATAAGAAGAGTTGAACCAGGTAACCCAACGAGTAATTACATTATGTAGCAAGTATAAGTGCTCCTGACTAAGCTTCATATATTCCATGTTCATCCAAGCGTTAAACCAAAAGCTGCAATATGAATACGAACTCATGTCCTTGTCCGTGCACTATTTTATTCGTCTATTAGGATATAACTTCGCTTTGGATGAATTGAGGGTTGTATGCACTAGTGTAGACCTTCAAGATATGTACCGTCTTAGTAGGATGCATATAACGCCAACCCAAATTGCAGCATGTACAGCTATCATTTATGTAAGTAACCGGATTTATTCATAACTGGCACTAGATTCAGTATTCATCTAATAGTCAATATGTTCAATGTTGTAAATCAAGTACTCTAGATTATATCTTACGTAGACAAGCTAACCTGAAAACATGAGCCAGCTATATCTAACTTGTTATAATTATGAAGGCATCGAATTATATACCGTCTTGGATATAAAGATCCCCAAATATGTGGTGAATCCTTTTACTAGACTTGAAGCTAAATCAATATATTTACTAGCGTACTCCTTTCCTAACCACCTACGGTGGCAGATGCAGTAAATTAAACAACAAATACTTCATCATATATAGTTTACGTTGAAGGAACGGATAACGGCATATAGTCATCAATTTCTGAGAAAACCCTGTAATCAAGTACATCGAACCTTGTTGTCCTGTGTAGCTTAGGACAGATCGTGGGGTTGATGATTTGAAGGATGTAGTTTATGAATACACACAAATATGATGACGATAATAAAAGTAGTTATCATTACATACAAAACGCCCTCAATCACTTTATTCTTTTCCCTTTCCATCTACTGACTATCTTGGCCAGGTAATTAGCAATTAGTTCAGTCCAGCCCTGGAACTGTATATAAGATCTAAAAGTGCCTGTTTCAGCGCCCAATACCAGGTCATGCACGCCTCGCAGTATCGTGAGAATGTGATCTCGTTATCAGCGAAAAGATACTGGCTGATATGGGTATTTATCCAATATAATGGCGCTCCCATGATCGTATGAAAAGCATATAGCCCGCCACTGTCTCATTATTGCAGGCTAAGGAATAGCTGAAAGGAATAGAAAATGGATGATGTCTTGAAGATGTATGATGCCTGCAACCTAGTGGTGGGTATAGATTGCCTTATAAGGCCATGGAAGGCGGAATAAGGATGTTCTAGCTTGAAATACTTATAGATAAGCTGCGTAAGGAGCGGGGAACCGAGGAACGGTGATGGCCTTTATAAACTGTTCAATGGAAACCGAGAGAGGGAAAGAATGGGGTTTGTTGTTTTGTCTTGATATATGTGTAGAAGCCAAAAACGAACACAACACGATCTCTAAACCCCCTTATACCTCCTTGGAATCACCAAATATAGGCTTCACTTTACGTCTGACCTATATATCTTCTCATGTAGACGCCCAGAGATGTACGAGTGGATACTCATGTCAATGGGATACCCAATAACTCAGATACCCGTGAAAACGCATCTGCCTCTCGGGGGGATTATGCCTGTGCACAGGATAAGAGTGACCACGATGAGATCCGGCTGTTTCGAAAGCTAGACCTTCGAGTTCTGGTCAGTAGCCACTCTTCCCCCCTTCACCTCTGAATCATACCAGAGAAGGGAAATCTGCATCGTGTCGTACAAATGCTAATTGCAATTAGCTCAGCCGGTGCTCTGGTTTATGTACTTCTCCAGCTTGGCCGACCGCGGCGCCCTCGCGCAGGCGCGCCTGAAGTGAGTGATTTCGGGAGTGATACTTTCACTCTCAAGATGCATTAGCAACAGTTCAAGAAAAATCACCCAATATGGCAATTACTAATTACCAGTATTGCAGTTCTCTCGAGGACGACCTACACATGCGGGGCAACAACTTCAACATCGCCATCTCTATATTGACCGTAGGCTACGTCTTGACGCAGGTCCCAAGCAACATGCTCCTCACCCGAGTAAGGCCTGGGCTGTACTTGGCGCTGGTCATGTTTTTTTTTGGTCGGTGATCTCTGGTATGCGTTAGCCCCCCCTTCCCTCTCTTCTGCCTAAGTTATTAGCGAATACTCACGCAAAATGCCCAATAGCATGTACGAGGCTAGTGAACTCCTACGAGTCACTCATCGCCTGCCGGTTTCTGTTAGGATTCTTCGAAGCTCCTGTATGCAACGACAGCCTGCCGAGATTAGAAATTTGACGTCCAAGCTGAAAAAGCCTTAGTTCTACTTCAGCGCGCTTTATCTGCTTTCAATATTCTACACGTAAAGGTTGGGAATCTGCTTGGAAACCCCGGGACCGTGTTCCTGTAGTCGCTTATTATAGATAGACCTCGCTTCTCGGATAGTCTTGCTGGACACATCTCGTATGGCAGGCCTTAGTTTCGCCAACCTTATCGCCGCGGGAGTGTTCGAAGGTCTGGAAGGGGCGAGAGGGCTGCGTGGATGGAGATGGTGAGAAGTCTCCTACCCAACCCCCTTCGAACCATCTATCCTCTTCCTCTCCCCTGCTCTTCCTTGACATAATCACATTTTAGCTCATATAGCCAAAATAGGCTTTTCATCATCGAAGGGGCTGCATCAGGAGTCACAGCACTTGCAGTGTCATGGCTTCTCCCCGACACGAATGAGACGACTCGATGGTTAAGCCAAGAAGAACGCGAGATCGCGAGGATCCGAATGCAAAGAGAGCAGGTGATAGACACCCAGGAACACGAGCCGCTTCTCAGCGCCCTGCAAAGTGCATTGCGCGACCCGCGCATGTGGCTGTTCTGCGCGATGGAGAACTTCCATTTCGGCGAGCATACTTTCACCAACTTTCTTCCTACGTGATTTTGAGCTTCGGTCCCCAGTTTCGAAGCTCCCTCCACCCCCTTAAGAAATCGGCTGACTATGCGTCTGTAGAGTGGTGAGGGACTTGGGATTTACCAGCACTGCCGCGTTCCTGCTAACATGCTTGCCTTACGTTTTCGCATGCATTGTTTTGCTGTTCTTCGCTTGGAGTTTGGGGCGGTTCTGTGAGTGTACTATCTATATCACGATCGGGTTCATCATCGCTATCATTGGATTTGTGGCAGCCACCTCAACTCTTGACGTTGCCGGCCGGTACGTAGTGTGCTTTGTCTTCTCCGCGGGTGCCTTCTCCGCCAGCTCTATCATTATAGGTTGGACGGCCACGACGATGTCTCAGAGTCAAGGGAAGAAATCAGTATGTAATCCATATACGCGGTGGTAGCCTGAGCTTCCCCTCGACCGACTGACCATTCCTCTTCTTCTTCTCCCTAGGTTGCGCTGGCCTTATTAAATGTGAGTGGCCAAATATCACAGATCTATGGAGCGTATTTTTGGCCCGAGAGCGATGGGCCACGATATGTTATTGGGTTCAGCACGTCGGCTGCATTCTCGGTGCTTTCGCTCATATGTTCTTGGATCATGCGTTGTCAACTTAAGCGCCAGAACCGTCAGCTCCAGCAAAGCGCCGGTGAGGGTACTGTAAACCTATAGGTATGTATACCTACTAAGCCTGTTATTTGATAGGAGTAATGGAATGCAACATCGTCACCGTCCCAGAGATGGTACTTTTGAGGGGAGAAACTGGGAAGGCAATAGGCTCTAAGTGGTCGAATTTATGCGGTACGGTCATTAGGTAGTAAGAGATGGATATATACCATCAATTATCTTAGGACTTGCCGTCTAGTATACATGATACAAGGTGAACCGTTGTCTGTATGTGATAATAGCTTCTCATCCCTTTGCTAAGATCGGCTTTCTAAAAGAACGATTGAAGGTATTCCTATCTAAAGGCAGCTCTCTTGAGCAGTTAACCCCATGCTGAAAGAATGAGGGTCGCTCATGTATCAATCTTGGACCCAGAGGGGTAGGCAAAAGATTTGTCTCCCAGCCTTGCAGGTTTCCAATATGTAATAGGATCACTGCTTGAGCCATAGGTAAGGTATCAAAGCCCCCGGGGAAAAAGGATTAATGGTTGGGAGTTGAGCGGATAGTTTTCCGACACTAGCTCTGCATCGAGATGAGTATCTGCCGCTCAATTCGATATGTTTAGCTTTTCGCCATGTGGTACATCTCATTACCATTCACGGTTACCCGCTCGACCCTCTCGTCCTCCCCTCACACAATGACGACGTATAATGTTCACCCGGATCTACGGCCACGACCGTTCCAGCAATATTTTCGATCTTTTGTTTTTCCCCACATGAGAGTTGCACAACAAGCAAGCTCGTCGCCCAGTCTTCCTCTTTTTCTTCTTTTTCTTCCTGATATTGCAACAGTTGCAGGGGTTAGGCATTGGTGTTGTCAAGACCAGATTGGTTCCGGCAGCAGGCAGCTCCGACTTGAACCATTAGTGTCGAGACCGGGAACAATAGTCCCATTAAATCCAATAGTATGGGGTGGTTTGGTGTTATAGCTGAATGGCGATCGTAGTCCGTGCTCAGCTGTCATGTTAGATCGTCTTCCGTGAACTGGTCATCAAGAAACAGTCCTGTGGGCCATGTCGGGGGAAAGGCCGGTGGTGAGCTTGATACACACACCTTGAAGTTAGGGGGAATCGTGTGTACAGATAAGGATGTTAGGTGTGGCTCTCTAAGCTGAGGGGAAAACCATCCGACTTACAGCGAAAGCATCGTGAATTAGTCGCACGCAATTCACGTGATAATTGACGTTATACTGCTTCACCATGATTAATCAGGATTATGTGACAATTTTCTACGGAGGATGGCGGGGATCGGTTTTCCCTCGATATTTGAGGTATTATAATAGAGTAAATAGGAAATATTCCATAGATTCAAAAATGGCCATAGATACATCTATTT
Organism: Camillea tinctor; assembly: GCA_022578605.1. Classification (NCBI taxonomy): domain Eukaryota; kingdom Fungi; phylum Ascomycota; class Sordariomycetes; order Xylariales; family Graphostromataceae; genus Camillea; species Camillea tinctor. The sequence continues at coordinate 61,580 of MU394090.1, read as the reverse complement.
CACAATTGAGGGTTGCTATCGTAGGAGGCGGGCCGGGCGGCCTCGCTACAGCCATTGCGTTATCCAAAATCCCCAATGTGAAAGTCACGATATACGAGCAGGCCAGTGTATTGCGCGAAGTTGGAGCTGGAATTAGCATTGGAGCGAATACATGGAATGTCCTAGAGTTGTTGGGCGTTGCCGATTCGCTGACTAGCTGGCACGAGACATGGACAACGCTCAATATGTAAGCATATAAGTTCGGTTCGAATCACAATAGCCCCTACTATGCTATACTGATGATTGGATCTTTCAAGGAATGGTCGTTCAGGCAAAGAGCTTCATCGTCGAGAGAAGGCCCGAAATAGTGTTAAACACCCACCGATTCGAACACAGAGAACAAAACTACAGTCTGCGCTACTAGAGCATATTGACCCAAGAATTCTCCAACTGTCCAAAAAGCTGGTGCGAATGTTTGACCTTGGAGATGCAGGAGTCGAATTACACTTTCACGACGGGTCAATCATAACAGCAGATCTCGTTGTAGGCGCTGACGGTATTCGATCCGTATGCAATTACCATTGTCTCGGTAAGAGCATTGTAGTAGGTACTAACCCGCTGGGAATAGGTCGTACGAGATACCGCATGGCCCGGCTACGAAATCAAGTTCACTGGGACAACGATATGGCGAACTCTTCTCCCCTGGGACGATGTCAAAGATTTGAACCCAACCTTCGAGGTCACAGGATGGTGGCACAGTCCAACCACGCATGTGTATTTCTCGCCAGTGGGTGATGGTTTGTGGGAAATCGCAGTAAGGGATCCCTCGAGTTAACCACTAGCTTTCTTTTTCTGACGCAGCAACAACTGCGCCCTTTCTTTCTATCCAAAAAAATATTTTTGTTGATTTATTATGACTTCAGTAACATTGTCTTTCCCCAAAATTAGAGTCGGAAGAAACGATGGAATCAACTAACAAGTCGTGATGTAGTCAAGGGCGTGGCATGATCCAGCCATCCACGCTGCTAGCAAAGTTAGCTGGGGAGTTCCAGTTGATAATGCTCACGTAGAGTCCCATTTCACGGTAAGAGTCTAAAAGAATTCGACTTTAGATTATAACCAACCATTATTCCATAGGAATATCTCCCTGAGATAAGAGAAGCACTTGCCAGAGTACCGCCTGGAAACTGGCGTGAATTTGCTGCGTTTGCCGGACCGGAACTCGCTGAGCTGACGGCCTGGGATAGCAAAGTTGTACTTGTCGGTGATTCTTCTCACGCGCTGTCGGGTGCCTTCGGGTCTGGTGCCGGATTCGCAATGGAGGATGGTTGGATTCTGGCACAAGCGCTTGCACACTTTGGCAACGATAGGAGGAGAGCGTTGGCGCTCTTCAATGCCATTCGCGTGCCATATTACGCACGCATGTACGCGCACTTGGCGGCAGAGGCGGCGCGACGAGCTGCCAAGCTTCATGAGATTGGAAGCCCTTCCTTCGACGAACGAGTCGAAGCTAAGATCATCACGGACGGTGGATCGGCTATGGCGTGGATCTATAACAACGACATTGGCGCCGTCTGGAGCGAGGCGGTACGTGAGATTGGGAAGGAGAAGTGATCAACTCGTGGCTTATTACGTGTAACCAGAAAACATTAGACTGGATAGATGGGGGAACTTCATAGACGTATTCTCATGTTTTTGCCAGGTCATAGACAATGTGGATTGATTGTTTTTCATTAATTTTGTAATTCTTTGCAATCATATGATGACTGGGCCAAGGAGTGCTTAGTTGATGGAATCGGTATGAGCATTTTGTTGTCAATTTACCTATTGCATGTAGGGACGAGAACGGTTGTCGTATTCGGATTCAGTCCAGCAGGTTATATGGAAATAATAACAATAAAGGGAAAAGTTCGAACAGTGCACTGTCCTGTCAGATTGTGCCCACGGTTGTGGTATTCGCCTTCATCCGATGTACTTGTATTTGCAAGCGCTTCCACGATGTGTTCTTTTAGGGGTTTAGGATTATCTACAAAACACTTTCATAGTTATACACCGTAACAAGAGTTTGTCCTTTTTGGTTTCTCCAAGGCCCTAGAGCTTAGCTAACAGGAGTTTACACTATTGTCAACGGGCGTGAGAATAATTGTATTCTAAACAACGGTTACCCCTGCGTAGTGTTACTACTATACGAGGCTAACCTACTCCTAGGCCAAGAAATGAAGATCGCTAATATCTGGCAGTATTATTCTGTCAATATCATACGATTTCCATATCCTAATACTAGTCTTTCTCGATATGAGGAGTGTCGTGGCGTCTAGTCCTAGCAAATAAACGAATTTGATTCCATCAAGTCTGGAAAGGAATGGGAAAAGGTACGAAGAAGACAACTATGACTTCAGAAGAAATACCAATATCTTTACGCGACAGAGCATCTGAGCCAATGATTAAGGGATAATAATTAAAAGAATAGGGACATGGTAGGGATAGCAATTTAATGCACCTTACGAAGCAGGATGGGAAAGGGGCGGGCTGAAGAGAAAGAAAACTTCACGATGGTTTAGTCTCCTGTAGAGACAGGAGTTCTGACAAGCACTCTGGTGTTGTAGGATTCCATCGAATGAAGCGAGGTGAAATGTTCGAAGTATGAAGCCTGAAACCTGAAACCAATCTCGAACCAGGACCAATAATGATAGATCAGATTCCCATGATTCTTTTGATTTCCCTTCAGACCCCAGAGAGCAACGGAACATGCCGAAGGCGGAAACCTTTCCTAACCGCCAACAAAGGTCGACGTCAACCCTGTGAATACTCAAGACATCATGCAATTGAGTAGGCTAAACTTGCTAGAGTTTAATACATAATAATTGTCCAAAACATGTACAGGCCCATTGTGGATAACCGCGATCTACCTTAGTTTTCACGATCACAACGTCCTTGCTGTCGATTTATGCTATACGCCAACCTCTTCCAAAGAACCCCACGGATACCCGCAGCGATGCTTGTTTTACCGGTTTTACCAATCAGAAAGAACAGACCTACATATACTACTACACTGCTCGCACAGAACAAAGAGGTCGAGGGTCAATAGTGGAGTTCATAGCAGGAGGAATAATATTGTAACATGTCTGACATGTCTGTAACAGAGCGGAGGAGACCCAGCAGTGAGGATCTTATCTTTCACACGTGCAATTCAGGGGTGATGTTTGGTTAGAACTTAAGCATAAACCGCCACAGGTTGAACTGTGTTTAAGGATGGCAGATCCTTAGGTAAGGTAAGCTGGGTGAGAGAGATGATACTACTAAGGAGTTCGATCACCGATGTCGACAATGGGATGGAAACAGACAACAGACGGTCAAAGTTCGGTATGGTAGATAATCAGGCCACACCGAGCATCGGGATCGAGGCAAAGCTTGGGGTCCTTGGGGCGGGTGGCGGTGACAAACAGGATCCCGTATAACTGTAGAAGACCTCGAAAAGTGCCCGATAGAACGGCACGCGCGTTTAAGGAATTTTGCGCATGAGTCAGAAAGACAGAATACACCGCTCGTAGAATCAGGCCACTCGGTAGGATATGGCCACCCGGTGATATGCCCGGCGAGAAACAAGAGAATCCGAATCGCCTCATGGAGTCATGGACAATTACAAGAGGGCGAAGAGCACTGGATCAGAATAAGACAACGGCGACGGGACCCCGTGGCCCCGACTAGAGTTACTTCGCCCTCGTGCTCACGAATGGTGACGACGGTGGCAATGAAGAGCTTACTTTGTAGAGTTTAGGGTAGAGCCGCCAGAAGGGAATTCTCGGGAGAAGTAGGGAAAAGAGAACTAATGTTTAATCGACCCGACCGGATTGTAACGCACATACATGAAGTGGGAAGAAAATAATAATAATAATAATAAAATAAAAAATAAAAGAAGAGGTGGACTACGGATTGTGGATTGTGACCCATGAATTGCGAATTTCATGACTTTTTTTTTTTATAAGGGAGGGTTTCGTTCGGCTCCGTCCCGGGATGAACTTGACCTCTAAAGGATTAGCTTTCGTGACTAAATATGTAAGTACACTACATACACTAACACACCAACTAATATGCTGCGCGTAGTATTACATGTACACACCCATGTATTGTACATAATGTATAAGCCTATTATATATTATTAATTTTCTCCCCCTTCTAAATGGTACGTACCTTTGGCTTTCATGTAGTTGTAGGTTAGGTTTGTTAAAGGAGGGGGAGCTTTTCTTCCTAATCTGGTACGATTTTTGCAGCAACACATCGGGGATACTTACCCTTTTCTCATTTGCCCTTGTTGAAGCGAATGGTAAAGGTTCAGAATAGGAAATTCTATATCTACCCCCTTCCTTGATTAGTGTCAATTCAATGTAGACTATGAAACCTACTAACTTTATAATAGCATACGCTCAATACCTAGGTACCTAGGTTAGTAGCTTTCAGATGTTTGGTTTAGTGGCCGATAAGGATACGGATAAGATTAGATTAGATGAATCACCTGGGCTGCATGGGAAAGTTAAGGCTAAACCAATCCTTTCTTTGAATTAACAAACCAACAACACCTTCTTTCTCATCCCTATTATTTTTCTTTTTTTTTCTTCCATACTCGTCCAAATTCTCCACCACCTCACTCCCCTCTCCATATTCCTTTCCCCTCTCCCCCTCCATGAGATGGCATCGATCGATACGAATACGACTACCGAAGCGCCCACTCTATCTCACAATAGTATAACGTAGGAAATATCACAGGCTGGTATTTGATTGATATTGAAATTACTATACGCAACCCATGACGCAATGCAGTGAGACACCAATGATACACTTCAACGTCCTTCTTCACCTATGGTTCGTTTGGGAACGTCATAGCAATGAGACGACACACGGACAGTCCCCAAGATTATGAATTTGGCTCCCGGGGCAACATTCGGCGGCATCCTCCATATCACATACATTCGCGGCAACATTCCGTCGGTGGGTGTTCATCGATCACTAGGAATATCTTCCGTCGCCGTCCCTTAATTCAGAGACCTTACCCTTGGCAAGATCGCCATCATACGATTCCGGCAGGTTCATGCGAGATCTCGAAACCTGTTTACTACGGTCTCTGCTTGCAGCCCAGCCCCAAAGTAAGCGCGCCCCCTCTTCAAAGGGAAAAAAAAAAGAAAAGAAAAAGAAAAAACGAAACTCACGATACTTTCTATCCCACCTATTCATTCGCTGCATATTTGGGTACCGTACGCATGAAAAACCGAGTCCTGCTGAACAATCTCACTGCTTGCTTTTGTCTCACTCCCTCCCTCCCTACCTGCACTTTGCACTTATCTAACTAGGTTAGCGAATTACACGCCAGTCTGCCTCGTCCTTCACGAGACAGGAGGATGCCCGTAAATGTCCGATGGTATTTTTAGGAAGTAATCAAAAAGTCCCTGAATCGTCATCTCGTTACTCCTAGTGCTAGTCTCTGTTCAGCCCTTCGGAGAAAGCTTATTAGAGAAGCACAGGGCAATGCACAGAGGGAGGAGAAGCCCGCCGGCGGGAACCGGCACTCTGCCTAGCTAGAGCTTCAATGTTCTCTGTCTCCCGGATCCCTTCGCCTCGAACTCAGCTGATTCTAGGGAAAATGTTGACCCTATACCCCATAGCTCCCGTTCAAACACACCCTGGCCCCCGTAATGCCAATGTCACGCTATAATACCTTCTATAGAGGGAGTGCCGTTAACACCTACACACTGACACCTGCATCCGTCGGGAGCGGCCGATGGCCTATAGGAATCGAGATAACTCGGATCACGACCCGCCAACGGAATTGGGCAAGTTCTTATAGGTCGATCTTCTCATCTGCGACAACCCATGCGACAACGCAGATCTACTTACCAGTCTTTTTTCCCATGTTCGCTATACAGATACCCATGGGATTCATACTTGTCGCGGAGATATTGCTGCATCTCCACGAGCCCGGGCGCGTTTGTCGGTATGCGCCGGCCATCCTGCGGGTAGTTTAGACTCCTGGGGGGGGGGGGGTTCGTTTGGCCCAAGCATTGGAGGATCTTGTAGATCTTACGGATCGCAGGTAAGGATTCAAGCAGTAAGCAACTGCGAGGTTGAGTATCTTTGGAAAGGCTGGAACGGTCTCGGGCACTCGGCTCCCTTGCCCAGCAAGGCTGTAAATTTCTCCAAGCCGTCCATAATATACAAAATACCCAGCACGTGGGGGGAGAAATATGAGATATTATCTAGTGTACCTACCTATCGGCTGCGAGCAATGCAGGGACTGAACACTTGCATCCAATCTGGGCCACCAACCAAGATCCGAAGTGGTTCTTACCAAGCCAAGAAACGAATTATGAATGCGAGGTTCGAGATTGCCATCCGATCCTCATGGGAATCTAGCATCAGTTTGTGATGTATCTTGTAGTAAGCCTACAGCCCTCCCTCTCCCGGGTCTGCCGAGTGCCGGGTAGCCAGAGTAAAGTGAAGTGATCGTCGCAACAGAGCCTAGAAACCTAGAAACCGCCAGGCCAGAGTAGCCAAGTTGATAAGTTTCTTTCTCTCTGTCACATTCCAGACTCTCCTGCTGGAGGAGAGTAAGGATCGTCGGTCCCAAACTTGACGACACTTCCTGATGCAGACACGGTATTCAGAGAGGTATGATGTGCCGTTTTCTGTTACGTAGAGAAAGGATACCTCGATCTTGTATGCTCTGGCGTTCGAGAGATAACCGATCCAAGAAACGCGTTATGCTGGTTTTTTTTTTTTACTTCTTTTTTTCTCTCTCACATGTGATACCGACCTCCTATAGAACCTAGTAATTACAAAGATATCCACAAATAGTCCTCAACTCAAGTTTTCTTAGCTTCAATCAAACTCATATTAGGTATTATCAAAAGGGACCTACTAACAACACTCTTATTACCTAAATAAACAGCTATCCGAATACAACATTAAACCAAATCAAAGCGGTAATTTAATTATTAGCGAGAACGTAACCTAACATGCCAACCCGGTGTAATATAGTAGCAGCAGTAGGTAGTGCCAGTAGTCGTAGTTGATGTTTTTGCAATACGACTTGCAAAGTTACCTAAGTGCCAACTGGTAGATACCCAAATGTCACAGATCTGTATAAGAAGGGAGATCATGTAGTTCTGGACCATGACAAGAGAAGGAACAAGACGATCTAGAAATCGGATTTGGTGGCATGGACAGGGGTAGGGGGGTAGTTATAGCATGGAAGAAGGCCAGAACAGACGGAAAGTAAGGCAGTGGGATCCATTGACAGCACGTGCTTACTAGCTAAGTTAGCTGCATTTTCGGCGGGATTCAACGGTGGCAGGTGGGGCGAAAGCGAGGCTAGACGTTCCCTTATGCACGCTCGGTACATAGCACATGTACTTAACCTGGAGCTATAGTGGTATAGCGGTATAGTGGTATATTCGTATAGTTGTATTTGTAGATCTCCTTGCATTTGCTAGATATAGTAAAAGATTTTTTTTTGCATTTTCTCCTCTAGTGTACTTCCCTTTGACCTCTTTTTTTCTTTTTTTTCTTTTAAACTGTGATAGGTAAACGCCATCCCTGTAAAGGTTAAGCCAATCAAAACTATACTGTTATCCGTGGCAAGCTTACCGGACCAATCAGAACCTCGATCATCCACTCAACTACACCCCCTAGACCCCTGCTGCTAAGCGCTTCTCATACGATATTCCCCTCTCAGCCTTGCATATGGCCTGATCTCTACCTTAAGTCACTTATTTCAACCCCACAATAGAGGTTGAATCCAGGCCTCAAAGCTTCCCTTCCTCCTTCCATAGCTAATTCCCCCTTCCTCTGAATGTGCTCTGGCTGCTGTGTTATGTTCTTTACGCTATGTACAGAATACGCTATGCACACTATACTACGCTAGTGTAGGTACTTTTTTTTTTTCTCGCTCTTTCTTTTTTTCCTATGTACATTGCTTCGCGGCAAAAGTCAGACCACAATGGATGAGTCTCCGACATACCGCTGATTTGCGCCTGGGGGGAGTAGGCCATTCATACGCCATTGTTGTAAGTCCACTTATTTTTTTTCTTCTTCTCTTCCTTTCTTCCTTTTTGTTTTGCTTTTTTATTTTAGTCGTAGTGAACACTACCCAATGCCTATAGAACTGCATATCTAATATGTACAATACAACTTTACTACTCGCTACCTATACCCTCCTAGGTAAGATTTTATTTTTATTTTTCTTGTCTAAAGGGAAAATACGGGTAATTGGTAAATGTTGTTGTATTAGATCATGTGTCTATTTTTTATGCTTCTTTTTCCTTTTTTCTTTTCTTTTACAACGTACCCCCCTTCCCTTTTCCCCCTCCCCCCCCATCAAGGTACCTTTCGCTTACACCTTGTGCCAATCTTGTAATGCTGGAGAAATACCTGCCACAAATACAACTCCGTAGAAATTTCGGTACCGGCCTAAAGGACATGTATGAGAAATATCCAATCAAATTCTTTTTTTCACTTGTTAAAGAAAAGAAAGTAAAAAAGAAAAAAAAAAGAAACCAAAAAACAGAGTTGATACCTTACCCTTACCTTACATCTCCGCTTTGTAAGAGGTCCCCCTGTTTTTTTTCTTGTTCACACACCCCTTTCTCTTCTTTCTTTTCTCGTCTTCCTCTCTTTACATTTTCACCCCCCCTTACCCTCTTACATCCATCTTTTTTTTCTCTCTTTACCTTACCCTATTACTTTTTTTTACTAGGATATATCTTACAACACCCCTCCCCCCCCCTTACCCTCCTTACCCTCCTTACCCTTCCCTCTCCACTTCTAGGCTGTTATTTTCCCCGCGCGCTTCTGGCCAAAGTGTCTGGAATACTACGGCGCATCCCACGATTCCCACTTCCCATAATAATAATAAATGTCAGTGTGTAAAGGTTAGGTGTAAGGCATGTAACTCTGTATGTACGTGTATATGCATGTGTACATCGCACACTATAATACACTACACAGACGAACAAGGTGTCTGTGTGTGCGTGTCCTTGCCGCAGGGTCATCCCGTGGAAACACGCTGAGAGCTCCGTAAAACGAACATCGGAATTTGTATTTGCTCCATCGGGCCAAGTTTTCCGTGGCAGAAGTAAGTGTCAGGCCATACTTGCTGCTTGCAACCATGTACAGTGGCCGAGACCGCCCGACGGTTGCCCGGCCATGTCCAACGTCGATTGAGAATTTCTTTAATACTTATTCCTTGCTTGCCTTTTGGATCTGCCGTTCCTATAATGCTCGTTCGACATCGTTCAACTTTCCATTCCATCCCATCATCCATCCTTCTGGTTTAATCTAACCACCATCGTCGTCATTGACAACAACATCATAATCATCATTCATCTTCTATACACACACTTACACTATACACACAGACAAACAAACCACCACTTACACACCCAACCCATCTAACAAACCAACACACACATATACAAACCAAAACTCACATCGATCTAAGATCGCCACCTTCTAAAAAAAGGAACAGAAGAAAAAAAAAAAAGAAGAAGAAAAAAAAGGGGTATCTTTGCTTTTGCATTATCATAGCATAGCGAATCACACAAACTATACCAAAAAAAAAATACCAGAACAAACCAGATCCGCATTCAGCAATTTACCATTGCAACGCCACACACCACCACCACCACACACACCCCCCTCTCTACCGAGATCGCCTTCTCATATCTCCTCCGATTATCTGGTATTGACTACATCCCTATTAGATCTTGTCCCCTCTCTTTCTTGTCCTATACCGGATAGTTACCAAGTTACCCAATCCATTTACCAAACTCGCCAAGACCGAGGCTCGAGTGAGACGTTGCTAGACAACCTCTCTCTCTTGTTTAATAGTATTATACTATCTGCTACCCTTGGGTCTTCTCTGTTGGACATCCAAACCAAATAACAGACTACCACTCTAGCCTGGACGGAACCAGCCTACTATCCATACTCATTATAAGACCTTTTGGTCGCCTCTGAAACCTGTTCTGGGACTCGTCATGGATGCAGGTGTTATGCAGGACATCGACGTCTACCCAGCTGCCAACGATAAGGTGAGGGATACTTAACACTACCCTCGAGCATACTCACTCATCTCCACCCATATACTCCTATATGAGTGTGTGTAGCTCCGGGCTACAACTGGTCCTGATACTCTATAGGCTATTGAAAACCTCTTCGACAACTCCGCAGACTACGTTCAACAACTTTCGCATATCAGCTTCTGGGACGACGTGGACAGGTCTGCCGATTCCAGCTTTGCGAACTCCGCTTCAGCCTCCGTGTCACTGCAGACACCCAGCACTGCTGCTGATTCACCCGCTTCTACCTCGTCTCTAGAAGCCCCCGTCATTAACTCCCACAAGCACAAGCTCGGCGGCAAGTCGGAGCCGCGCAAGCGACGGTGCTCTGACAACGTCAAGTCCAAGTTCAGCCAGGACCCCTCAGCCTTGGACTGCTCTGATTACTGGCTTCGTTTCGACAGCGACAACGAGAGCCTAGACCAGCTATTTGAGCAAGACATTCCAAGCAAGCACGTAAGTCCCAACTACTCTGCGCCCGTATATTTAAGGAGAAACGAGGAGGACGTGGATTTCCTGATGAACGGCGCTGAGTTGTCGGCTGATGCACAGGTCAGATCGCCGGGTCTAGTTCATCCTCTTCCCAAGCCAAGGACAGTCGGGAGACCCGGCAGCGTGAACAAGGTGGCTCTCCCGCCGACGAACGATCTAATTGACGATAGCGCTCTAGATCACGCGCTGTCGGATGAGGATGACCTATTTTCCATGGCCCTAGCTGATCAACTATCTAAGAACGAAGCTGCTCCCGTGCCATCTGAGGTCCCTCCTCGAGAAAGGCTCTACTCTACTCCTCTTAGCTGGGAACCGCCGCAGCCCGGCTTTCATATGGACTACGTGAACGTTAGTCAACCATTCACCGACCCCGAACGACAAAGACTCCTTGCTATTGCTATGGGCACGGGCCAGGCTCCAGCACAAGCCAACGCCCGACAACCCGCAGGCATGGATTTCCGCTTTGAAATCAACCAAAGCCCCACGACGATGAGTGACACGACGAGCAACACTCCTGAACCCAGAGCCAAGGCCGCCATCTCCAGACCAGCGGCGCCGTCGCGCACCAACTCGTCCGAAGTGGTAGAAAAGAAGGAGAAGCCCAAGAACAGCGATCGGGCGGCACACAACGACATTGAGCGGAAGTACCGCACCAACCTGAAGGACAAGATCGCGGAATTACGTGATGCGATCCCCTCTCTTCGTGCCATCCCCGAGGACGGCGATGGCGAGAACTCTCCAGTGAATGCTTCAAGAACAGCACCAAAAGTGAGCAAAGTGAGTGGTTTATGAAGGAAGATCTTCTATTCCCAATGAACATAAGCTAACCAATAATGATTCAGGGCACTGTACTCACCAAGGCAACCGAATACATTCATCAGCTAGAGCGGAGGAATCGCTCGATGGCCCAGAAGAATGAAGAATTGGCCCGAAGACTACACGCCTTCGAGCAATTGGTTGGCGCAGCTCCCGGTCCGAATTGGCAACCTCAGGCTTACGGAGCCGCTGTATTCAACCCACGATACTCATAGGACACAAATCACGACTAATCTCCTATATCCGAAACTATAACCTCTCAACTCAGTGACCACTTGGACATTTGATATTTAACAATCAACAAAACTCACTTCCCCCACGACCCAGACGACTATCCTGAACCAACATCACTTGCGAAAACGAAAAAGGTCAAAAACAACATTCATCGAATCAAAGGAATCCGACTACCTAACTCAGTCTCCGGCTCTTTATCTCGCCCCAGACGAATCTCACTATATATAACTACGAATCTGCATCTCTCCATGGGTTGCTTACTGCAGCGGAGTTTCGCGGGGTCAGTAAATGGAGCATTATTTATCTACTCAAGAACCATGGAATCCATGCATATGATGGCATTTTGGGTTTTAGCGGGGAATGAACGAAAAAAAATTATTCAAAAAGGCGTTTCTGGCGTGTAAAGTTTTTTCTCTTTTCACATAAGGCGTAGGACGATCAAATGGATTATCCGCCTCACGAGTAATGAGCACATAAGGAAAGGTGGTTTTTTTTTTTTAAGGTGGGGGATTCATTGCTTGCGATTTTTTCATGGCAATGCGAGAGAGGGAAAAAAAGGGATGTGGGGAGCATATTTTTGTTTTTCGGCGGCTATAGTCTATAAGCTCGCATTTTGTTGTATGATACCTCACCTCGACTGATTTATTTTTCATGGGTTTGCTTCAAGGAGCATGAGGAGGAGGGGATCTCAAAGTTATTTTTTTATCATCATTGTCAACAGACAAACACTAGGAATAGGAATTACTAGGTACAAACCCATCTGAATTGCAGATGCGAAGGGGAAAAGGGGAAAATCCCGAACTTAATCCATACTTTAATCGAATTTTCCTCCCCTTTGCCGATTTGTGGCTGTGGGAGAGAGAAATGGCAAATCTTCATTGTTTCTAAAACAAGAAAATGGTATTTTCTTTTCATGCAAGATAAGATTGGTGGCGCGCAATCGAATATTCTACGAAGGGTAGGTTAATCTAGAAGATGAAACGATTTTTACACACGAATCAGACAGCAAAACTTGTTGAATTTTGTTTTTCGGTCTGCGATCTTACGATGGCGATGAGTCAGATTCAGACGAGATTATGGAAGAGAAAGGGAAACGAATGAGAGGATGGGAGAAGATGGGAAATACAGAGATATAGAGGACGTGTTATTGGTTATGGGACGAGATTGAAGATTCTTTTTTTTTGGATTCTGTTTCCCCTCCCTCCCCCCTTTTTTTATTTTCTCTGTTTCTTGAGATGGCACTTACTAATCTGATTACTCACTCTGGACTGGGTGGTTGTAAGCTTGAGGTTCCTTCGTATCCGGGATGGTCTATGGGGTTGAGACTATAAGGGGAGGGGGGAAGAAAGAAACGGAAGGAGAGGGAATAGACTTCTTGGGGGAGGGAGTTGGTAATAAGTGGGATATTACTGGCTTGTGTGGGTTATTACTATGGGATGGTAGGGAAGTACTTAGCACGGGATATGACGGATGGATGGAGATGACATGAGAGAGAGAGGAAATTTGGGTGGAGGTTGTCAGCAAGTTTGGGTTTGGTTGCGGGAATGAACGAGAGAGGGTGAAGGGAAGTTGGGTTTTTCTTGATGAATAAGAAGGAGGAGGAGTAAAGCTTCGGCGTGTCTGCATGTGCGCGCATGTGCCGTCGCATGTTTCTTTTTTGTTCCTTAGCAAATAATAATGCGAGACGGAACGAGAATAAAATGTGTGTGCGTGGTATTGTATAGGGCAAGGTAGGGGGGTAGCTGGGTAGGTAGGTAAGGTAGGTTGGTTGGTTAGTAAGTAGCGTCGTATACAACTATACATAGAAAGCTCGTGAGAAAAGAAAAGAAAAGAAAAAACGAGGAGATGCAGAATATGATCTGATAGATTACAGAGAACTGCTACCCAACCGTATACCGCTTGCTGCTGTGGTTGTCGAGAGAGATAAGCCTACACACCCCCTTTCTTTTTTTTCTTCTCTTCTTACTATCTATTCACCTGTCTGTGTCTTCTTCTTGCTCCCCCCTCTTTCTCTTTCTATCTCTGTGTGTTCTAACCTGCACCGTCCCCCCCCTTCTCTCTCTCTCTCTCTCTCTCTCTCTCTCTCTCTTTTCTCGGTCATTTCTCCTTTCGTGCGTGTGCTCCTGCCGCATGAACACTCGCAACTCGCCTAGCATAGGTCACCCCCGGATCTGATCCTCCTCCCCTGCCCTACCTGTCTAACCCCCCACCATACATTTCTCTGACATGACACGCTATACTGCTGACTGGGGGGTTGGGGTCGATATAGTTGGGGGCGGAGGGGGGAAGGGGAAGGGGAAGGGGGGTGTGGACCTTTCTTTTGGTCTGATCTTGTTTTATGTTCATACACGCCCCCCCCTTCCCCCTATCTACCTCTAGGGGGAAGGGGTTCGTCTGAGGTGTAAGTAAGCTGGACCGGGAATCTAGAGGGGCATGAAACAAATGCCCGAGGTGAGGTGGAAATGCCGGGTAGATGTATGCAGTAGGGTAGGGTAAGGTGAGATATCGTCGTGATTTGCTTCTTGTTCTTTTTCTTACAGGTAATCCTACGTATTGTGCTAGCTTATGTTTCTTCGGGTTGCCCAACGCGGAAAGAAAGTGTTGTTGCACGCTCTGGTTGGGGAGTCTATAGTCGTATAGTATTCCCCTTGTCTTCTCAGCCCCCCCTTCCCTCCTTCCAGCTCAAGGTAACATGGAACGTGGAAGTGTTCTGGTGTAACACGAAACGTTTATTCTATCTAGAGGGCATCTATAAACGAAGCCCCCCTCTTCGAATATACATGCATGTGTCAAAAACGCGTATTCGGGACCACAGATTATAGTTAAAGTAAAGAGTTGAGACATCAATTACACACAATGGGTGGGTGTAACATACTATCTCTAGATAGGTTCGGTCCTGTCTCACTCTGGGTAGACTACGTAATTAATTGATTGGGTTATGTATCCTACGCATAGAATAGAGAGGGGATTGGGAAAAGACAATATTTACTTCCATTGATTTTCTGTTGTTTTTTCTCTGTTCGTGATAGATCTAATTAAACCATCATACGACTTTCCTCGTCGTCAGCACAACCCCTAACCCCGATCAGAAAATAACATGTGAGCTCGCATGTGGGCACCGTAAACAATATAACCTACCTGCATAGGTAATAAGACTGGCGTACATATGTTTCTGAATTACCATTATTCTAACTTAGATGACATTGACATAATTGGAGAGACAATCGAGATGCGAGTAGATGAGGCTTTTTTTAAAGAGAAGGTTGAGTGGTCAATGCCTTACTTTTCCTCGTCCCTTACTTCTTCCTTCTCCCTTCCCATTGCTTTCCCTCTTTCTTAATATTATCATTCCCGGCATATGGCACGTCCCGTAGAACTGCCACGTGCAGTTTATGTCATGATCCTGACAGTACTTTAGTAGTAATGAGTCGTATATCTAAAACTGTCTGGCGGATAATGTGTATCTTCTTACACTCTCCGAATTCCTCCTTAGGCATGTCTCTCACGTCACCCTACACCGCCGTCTCGGGTCCTCCCCTTGCTTCAACTTTCATCGATGTTTTAGGTTTACGAATGACGCGAAATATATACAACAAAGGTTGATTTCTTTTTAAACAATGTCAATGTCCAATTGGATAACCTAGGTAAGTTTGAAACTTTATGCGTCACTTGCAATGATCTCGCCTGCATATATCCTATAGTTTCCGCCTTAGTTTGCGACTGTCTTGTCCCAGTATATTGTTATCATGGGTTGCACTAGTGATTGTTGTATTATTTACTCTATGTAAGCAGAGGACTCGAGGGCTGCGCTCTACACGCGCGTTTGTATACAAGTCCAAGAGCACAGGAGCGTCTGAATCTAAGATATGTATTAACCAACTTAGGTGTTAGTTCATAGATTGGGCCAGGAATAGGGACGCTCCCTGGGTAGATAGGCACAAATAATTGTATTTTTATCATAATTGTTCTTTTTCCTGAAACAAGACGACTGGATCGCTCGTTTGGCAACCCTATTTATGTATAGGTGTGTATAGTACATCCATGAGACAATGTTATAATCGTCACAGGTATTTGATGCCTTCTTGCCTGCTAGGTAATAGTGAAGGCTGCTTCGTCTCTCATGATCTGCTTTGATCTCCAGGTATTTTTTATTCTTCCGTAGCCTTTATGCCCTCAGGGCCTCGATATCAACGACCTCCTTAACAGCTTCAGTGGTTAAAATTATCGGGTCATCGTCACCTACGCATACACTATCCTCAATGCGAACACCCAAGCCACGGAAGGCTTTAGGAAACCTCTCGTCGTCCGGTACGTAGATGCCCGGTTCGATGGTGATGCAGTGTCCTTCTTTCAGGATCACATTACGCGGGTACCCGGGCACATCGTGCACGTCAAGTCCGACGTAGTGCCCTACGTGATGCGGGAATAGCGTATCCATGACGTTCCCGCTTAGATCAAAACCGAGCTGCTGAAGCTGGTCGCGCAAGCCTGCTTCGGTGATGCTGTGGAGCTTATCGAGGGTCACGTTAGCGCTCGCGCGGCACAGGGATACGGACGAACGCTGTGCACGGAGCACCGCTTCGTAGAGGTCCCGCTGAGGCGGGGTGAAGCGGCCGCACACGGGCCACGTGCGGGTTATATCTGAGACGTAGGACCCGTACTCCCCGCCGGCGTCGACGAGCACGAACTCGGACTCGTCTAGCATGCCGTTGTTCAGCACGTAGTGGATCAATAGGGCCTTCTTGCCCCCCGCTACCACTGGTATATAGGCTTGCCCATCCAGACCGGATTTGTGGTATTGGTAGTTTAGGAAGGCTTCCAAGTCTTTCTCGTACTTCCACGTCTGGCGCATGGCTTCGGTTAGCGCGCGGCCGGACTGCTGCCCGGCACGCCGCATATTGGCTACCTCGGCCGGGGACTTGATGGCACGGAGCGTGTTGACGTGTGGTTTCAGCACCGACGATGGCGTGCCCGGAGCCGCGGACCGCAGCGTATCGCCAATATGCGTCGACACACCATATTTGGTGAGCTCGGCATCGGTAAAAATCTTCTTGACGCCCTTTAGGGCATCCGCCAGCAAGCTGTCCAGCCGGCTTATATCTCCCGCCACATCGGCATTCCACACATCGCGGGCTGCATCGACGCCGCTCCACGGCCCGTTCCACTGTTCGGCTTTACGGTCCTTAGGACGGCAGAAGAGGTAGAATATGTAGTCGCCGAGCTCGTCGCCGGTGCGGCGAAGAACGAGGTAGGATTCGGGCTCAGAAAACCCGGTTAAGTACAGGAAGTTGGACTCTTGGCGGTAGGCATGGAAGACGGCACCGGAACGGTACTGTACAGGAGCTGCAGGGATAACCACAGCAGAATCAGGAGGTAAGGATTTGCATAGAGCTGCGCGACGCTCGTGATATTCTTGGGCCGTGATGCCGGGAGTGAGCTCACCGGGTGCGAGCAGGTGGGGGTGTGTCTCGTAGACGGGCTGGCCAAAGAGAAGCTCAGAGGCAGGGATTGCGGTGGTATAGGATCGTCGGGAGGTATATAGAGGTGAGGTGGGAGATTGGAGATGGTGTTGAGGTGATATTCGGGTAGAGGAGTTCGGTAATATGCATCGTGTGATTGGTGGATGGGGTGGATGGGATTGGGATGGGGACCGGGACGGATGATGAACTTGTCGCTTGAAGTGGCTCTGGAGCTGCCTTAAGGGGAATTGCCGTAGCCTCATATTCATAGTAAAGTTATAATAATAACTGAAGAAGAGAAGAAGAAAAAAACCAAATTAATTATCTGAGAATTGGTTTGTTTATGTTCATATGTTTCTGCATGGTTATGTATTTGTATGTGTGTATTATTAGTTTTGGTCCGATCTTGGGAAAAAAGAAAAATTGAGGAGTTGAGACTGAATTGACGAATTGATTATACAAGGGTTGTAAAGAAAAAAAAAGTTAAAGAAAAAATTAAAGACTTCTATAACCAAGGGATTTAGGTAATTGAGGTGCTACAACATAAGGGTATGTACATAGTACTCTATTTTCTATTTAGAACCAATGAAGATACAGATCGATACAGAGAATTGGGGGAAAGACTCTCAATTGAAGATTTCCATGTACTCCGTAATGGACCTCAGGTTACGTAGTTACGTAGGTTTTACCTTAGCTTGTACGACTTGTGACAAGAGCTACGGTACGAGGGTACAACGGTTGCCGGTTGCCATGCTAGCGTTGTGTGGATACAGGAACAAGTGGGGTGTTAAATGTTTTTAGCTTTAGGCGATTGGTCCGTGCTCGAATATTATTGTTGACTTTTTAGGTAGTTTAGGCAGTTGCAGGTAAGTAATAGGTAGGTAATGTGAAAAATTGTTAGTGCTAGCGCCATTCACCCTCCTAAAAACCAACAAGGGAGAGAAAAAAAAGAACGTTTAAGCTTCCATTTGCACATCTCTACCATCTCTACCCATTCACCTCCCAACATTCACTTATCATCTACCCCCTCTTCGCGTCCATCTTGGGGCAGTTTCTCGTGTCATTTGGGTTGTAGAATCTGGTGAAGTTCTTTTCTCTCCTTCTTTGTTCTGAATTGGTCCAAATGTCCTCTTGACAGTTCAACCGTGGTCCGTGTTGTGTCTTTTTGTTGTGTGCCACGGTCGTCGCGTGCCCGCCCACACACACACACACACATACAATACAACACATTCACGCACACGCACCTACACCTACACCTACACCTTGGTCACGGTCACAGTTCATTCACCTTGAAAAAGGTTGGTGAGGACTTCAATTGACTCTTAAAGTCTTCGATTAGACTTCAAGAAGTTACATTGGAAGCTTGGATCATCAAGCGTCAAACTAAACCAAACCAACCATCAGGTTTTATTTACGCCGCCCTTGAGAGACAACTTTTCACTCATCTCCATCCCCCCCCCATACCCACAATCCACACCCCCCCGTACTGGACGTCAGTACTCTTTCTCTCTTTCCCTCTCCACATCTAATTACACGATTTCCTTCTCTCCTCTCCACACCATCCAACACCTGTGATTTCAACGAGACATCGCCATCTCTTCTGCATCCACATTACATTAGCATGGTAAAAGGATATTTATATGGCAGCTGTATCTCTATCGCCTCCCCCCATTGACCTGGTCGTCATGTCGAACCGAAGAATCCCACTCGGAGCTAATCAGAACATTGCCAACTCCCCCCTTCGAGGCCATGCTACCGCTCTTAAGCAGAAACGTAACCTGGCTTCGCTGCAGCGTGAGGAACCCTATGGCCAGCCTCCCCCAGCCAAGAAGCAAGTCTTAGAAGGCGGTGCACACCGTGCTCTCAAATCTCCTTCTCAGCAACCCAGAACTTCCAAGTCCCAGGTCCCTGCCCAGCCACGCCGGAATATTAGCAGCTATGAGAGCAAGATAGCCAAGGAGAGATCTGCGAGCCATCATCATCAACCACAACAAAGCCATCATCAGACCGAGTCGACCGCGCGCGAATTTACCGAGAAGGACATCAATGACATCCTGACTTGGCAGAACCACCACCGAGCGAGGTTCCCCAAGTTGGTATTCTACTTCGACAAGGTTCCTAGCGATGTCGCCCACAGCCTGACGAAACAGATCTCTGCACTTGGTGGCGTAAGTTAAATACCGGAAGTGTCCAATTGTTTTTAAGATGTGAAAGCTCACCGTATAATCGTATAGCGCGAGGCTGCATTTTTCTCAATTGATATTACTCATGTCATCACCACGCGCCAGATTCCCTCCGAAAAGAGTGTTACCGACCGCGAAGGACGAGACGCGGCCACTAAGAAAGATGCCAACCAGGCCACTGAAGAGGCGGAGGCGGAGCCGCAACAAACCGAAACTATCAATCCCTCCTTGCTTACTCGCTATTCGGAGTCCTCGGTGAAGAGACGGATGTTCGATGCCGAACTTCGGGCTCGGAAGTTGGCTTCGCAGCCCCAGGAAAAGGCTGCCAAGCAGCCCAAGCGAAACATGGATATTCTATTGCATGCGAGAGAAATGGGCAAGAAGATATGGTCCACCGACAAGCTGCAGCGGATGATGATGTTGCTGCTGGAGAAGGATCCTTATACCTGTGCTGAAGTTGCATATGGAGCTAGAAGTAGCCGGCCAACCCATACCGAACGAACCGCCGAGGACCGTAATCTGCTCCGTCTTTTGCATAACGAACGCGTCAACGGGCCGTCCGATCGAGACCCAACCGTAGTTACACGCGAGCTCCATCTCTTCAAGGGCCCCTACATCTACGTGTATGACATCGAAGAGAAACAAAAGCCGATCATGGTCCGGGAGTATCCGAAGGTGGCTGATAAGATGAAGGGTGAATGGCCGCAGTTCCAGACTGCCACGTTGGGACGATGCCCCTTTGTAGAAGACTCGGAGATTAAGGAGGCCAGGGAAGCAAAGGAAGCCCATGTTGCTCGGGCGAAAGAGAGGGCAAAGGCCGCCGCTGCTGCTGCTGCCGCCGCCACCGAGCCAAAACTAGCTGCTCCGGTAGCTAAGATGGAGGTTTCTCGGCCGGCCCCGAGGAAGCGAACCTTGGGTGAGATGGAGCTTGGCCATAACCGTGGTTCCAGCCTCACCTCGCTCGAGTTGACTGGCCCATCAAAGTCCTTGTTCGGTCCCAACACGGAATTCCGTCCCAATATTTTCACCGGCCGCCCGCCCTCGGGGCGCATCTTTGGTGGGGAGCCGGTCGCGTCGGGGGTCCAGCCTTCTAATGTGACTTCGGCTATTCGGTCTCAGATGGTCTCGTCTACTGCTACCACTCCCGGTGTCATAACTGGTTTGAGCAAGGAAGTTCACGGGCTTCAACGCCAGGTGCTCAAGCGAAATAGCACGACTACATCTCAGGATGCTAGCTCCCGGCGCACGCTTGACACTAGTTTCAAGGATGATAACAGCATTAAACGTTCTCTTACTCTAGCTCGTACTTCCAGCCGCAAGGTGGATGCCGCGGACGAGACCAAGGCAGAGAAGCGTGCTGCTCCTAAGAAGAGGCGCGATCTCAAGCCTGGTTACTGTGAGAACTGCGCTGAGAAGTACGACGACTTTGATGAGGTAGGTTATGGCGATTTCATGTCTGATTGTACACTAGCTAACAGTAAACTCAAGCATATCGAGTCGAAGAAACACCGTAAATTTGCGGAAGACGACGACAACTGGCTTGAGCTGGATGAATTACTCTCTCAGTTGGAGCGTATCCCGAAGCGCAAGTCCTTCACCTCTTGGACAACTTCTACCGCGTTATGAAAAGTCAACGGATCAGATGCTCATCTCCACTGATACTTGTAGAACCTCCCACTACTGTGTTCAATCTTTGGTTTGCTTTCGCTTTCGCGACCAGGCATTGTCCATGATCTTGCTAAACGACGTCTCTCCCTCTAGCAGACGTCACTATTTTCTAAGCACAGCTTTCTCCGTCTTTTCCACGGCATTCGCGGAGCGGTGATACCCCTCTTTCCTCCCTACCTTTAATGATTTTCCTTTTTCCGGTTCTGGGTTTCAACCGGAATGGATTTTACAATCTTGATGTCTTGCTTCGAGGTTCGGTGGCATGACATGGGATTGGTGTGCGTGGTGCAGCATGATATAATGGAGTCTTGGTGGTTTGTTTATACACCTTACATTCTCGACATTCGGTCGTGCCGCATTTCGTTTGTGTGCATTATTGGCGAAGGCGGTATTTTACATATCATTTATTTCCCCCTCCACCCCTGAATATTTTCGTCCCCCCTCCTCCCCCCACTTTCCCTTTCCCTCCTTCTCTTGCTCTACGATTATGCTAGTCGGATAGGGGTAGTTCCTTTGGCGTATCTGTCTGGCGAATAGTTTTAGTCTTTGGCCCCTCCCCCTACTCTCCTTATCCAAAACCCCCCCTTATAGCTGATGTGGACGGTAGATATAGATGTGAGTGGCATCTAAGACGGTTGAGTCGAGCTAACTACATGTGTTTTTCTTTGGAAGTTTTCTCTCCCGGCCCAGAGAAGGTACAAAAAAATCAGTGCCGGCGTAGCACTTTACTCCAAACATGGTTCCTGGCGCCGGCGTGTAGCTATATTGGTCATTAGGTCGTGCATGTGTATAGGTTGTATTGTTTTGTTCTCGCTCTCTATTGGACCCCATCAGAAAAGTTAATGCATGCAAATACAAAAAAGACATATTAAACTATATTTATTCTCTCCCTTTCTCCTTTGGATTGATCAACTAGGATCATTGTGATGAGTGGGTGCCTATTATTACTGGAAAAAGAACTAATGTCAAAGCCTCCGGGTTTACGAATGCTGGACGATTAGCGATATATGAAAGAACTAGGCATTTTAGGTGCGTAGCAATTTCATCAATCTCTTGCTACGTTTATAGGCACGGATAGCACATGCTAATACAGTCAAAACATCGAAATATGATTTTCCTTTTTTTAATCATCTTATTTTAAAGTTACAAGTCACAGCCCGGCGGCGAGCCTGTAAGAACTCAAAGTAGCGAAGAAAGATGGTCGATTCTATTAGGTCTTCAAGGTTCTAACCTAGGATCTTGAAGGTTGGTTTGTGTAGCCTCCACGGTGCGATCACCTACTCATACAATATATAGTGTGTAACATATCCCCCTCCCTCCGAAAAGAAGACGTTCCTCGTCTGCATACCAGTAATGTTCTTCGGCTAAGTTCCGATTCAAGAAGCTAGTCTTAGAGAACTGTCTTGAAGAACTGAATCTTGAAGAATTGAATCTTGAGGAAATGAAATCTTAAAGATTTCACTTCGTCGAGAATCATTCATAGAAGATTCCTCGAGCACCCCGTGCCCCTTACAGAAAAGTCGTCGTTTGGTCCCTCCCGGAGATTCCGTATCTGACTTGGGGAAATTCTTTTGGGACGAGTTCTTCGGGAGTTTCGGTTACCCACTAACCTCCAAGTGACTGCTTCTTGGCGGGAATAAGTCGCTGGCGTCTTGTCCTGGCTCGCCATTGCACTGTCGTCATGGTGCTGCACCAGCAGTGCTAGCAGATCTCTTCCTTTTCCGTTCATCGTTCCCTAGTCGAGCCCGTCCTACGGCGCTGGGATGCGTGCCGGATATCGTTATACTCCTCGTTGGCTTCTTCGTCCTCGTCCTTGATACCTAGAGATGAAAAAGGCCTCTTGATGTCGGGGTCGGATACGGCGAGTCCGATTTCAGTGCTAGCAGCAGTAGATCCGGAGCCGGAGCCCGAAGCCATCGTGTTGTCGCCGCGGTACTCTTCGGCATAGTTCTCTATCAATGGCTGGGCCATGGCTTGTGCGAGGTCGCGCGAGAGTTCAGTGTCCATATCTTCTGCTTCTGCGGAAACTCGCTGTCGGCTTGTGGGCATGACTTCAGCACCAGCACTGGATCGAGACTTGTGCCCGTGGTCGTCGTCATCCTCGCTGCTGCTACTACTAGTACTGGTGGTGGCGCCACCACCGTTCTCATCGTCTGCCCCCCGCGGCTGCTCCTCCTCCTCCAGCACCGCCTCGAAGTCGTCTACCGACGTGGCTTGCAGCCGCACCTGCGCCGGCTTTCTTCTGCAGTAGCTTGCTAGTCTTTCCCTTCTCGCGTGGGCGCGCGCGACCGTCGGCCTCTTCTTCTTCTGGCTGCGCTGAGTACGCAGAGCCCAGGCGTTCTCTCCGGGGCGAAGGACTGGCTTCGCTGAGGGCGGGGTGGAGGCAGAAGGTGGGGGTTTCTTGTCGGGGAGGTGGGTGCTGGGACTGGGATTGGGACTGCTGAGATGGACTGGGTGGCTGCGCAGCGGGTCGACGGGGGACTTTTTGAGGATACGGGGCCGACTGTTCATGATGGTGGAAGCCGACCCACGCCAACTCCCGCGAGGTGGGAAGCTGCCGGGCTTGCGCTCCGAAATGGGTTGCTGCGCTTTCTGAGACGCCCCTTGTGTGTTAGTATCAGACTCGGAGTCAGAGTCCGAGTCATATTTCGAAAGATCCTCTCCTCCCCCACACGCGACGGTTGATGGCTGCTCGAGATGCATGAACGGGGTTTGCGCGGGTCTTGGGCCAGCCTTAAGCTCTACGGGCAGCTCGGGGGTCGTGTCTTTGAGAATCCTCCGCGCGAGATGGTGGGGGTTCATGCGCGGATGGCCAGGGAGCGGACTAAATACCACGGGGAAGAGACCGGAGAGATTGTAATGCGCGAGTGGGATACGCTTCGCGAGGAGGGCCATGACGATGTCAATGATTCCACTGGGGGCACTCATGGACTGTTGGATGGTGTCGATGTAATCCATGACCGTCGGCTCTTGCTCTGGAATATCCTCCAAGCTAGATTCCATAGCTTTGGCCTTCCCTTTGCCTTCACCACTATGGGTGCTGCTGCTAGATTTAGGGGATGGCGTTGAAGTATTCTCTGCAACAGTCAGGCCTTCACCATACTTGAAAACAGGAATATCTCCAGAATCCATAGGTATGCCAAGCTTGCCTCGAACGAACAGGTACAGCTGGCGGGGACCGCGACCGAGAAGCTCTTCGGTTGCGGGCCGTCTGGTCTTCGGCCAAAGCTTGAGACGGCTCTTGATGTTATCCGAGGCAATTCTCTTCCACCGCGGGAGTTTCTGCATTATAATAACATCAGAGAATCCCAAGCTCCTCAGGCAAGTGTTGAGAACGTCCGAGGAGCTCTCAATAGCCTCGTCACAGCGATGGTCGAATGAAGGTAGATCTCTGTGGGCACCGGCAGTGCACATTCCACTCTTACGCCAGGACTGCTCAAAGGCAGTGTATACGGCCACGCACACCGTGTCCGCTCTCCGTATGCTCTCGAGCGACCTGTAGATCTCTCTGCTAGCGCGCGGGATCGATACGCACAGGGCGTCCCAGAAGATCCGCAACAAGATCTGATCATCGATATAGTGAACATCCGCTGCTTGGGTGACGATGTAAACCTGACAAGCTTGCATGCGGGTGAGCTTTTCTATCATCTTCGCGCAGGTCTCAGCAGCAAACGTAGCGCGCTGCTTGAGTCCATCCTCGCAGTCGCTGCCACCAAGTGACCCTTCAATCTCGTCATAGTCGATCTTTAGCATCGTAATCTCAGTTAGGAGACTCTCCGCCTCGGCGACCACCTTGCCGATGCTCGACGACGAGAACTTCCCGTCGAGACAAAGCTGCGCTGGGAGATCATCACTGGTTTTCGGGTCGAGAAGCCCCTCGATCTGGGTCCATATGAGCTCGGCGAGACGGAAGATACAGTCATGCGACTTGTGCATGGCGCTGACGACTTCTATGTTGGTCGTGTCGTGTGCTGGATTTATAGACTTGAGTACATCAGCAATATCAAGGTCAACGAGAGGGGCGAGTCCAGATACTTGGGCGCAAGACAACCCTGGCAACATGCTAGGCAAGATGCTGCTTCTGGCATCTTCCTCCTTGTCGGCACTCTTGTCCAGGGCGTCCATCAGGCACTCGTTCCTCCTCGCCAGGGCCCAGTTTACCTGCTCTTTGGCGAGTTTCAGGTCATCCAACATGGCGCCTAGCTTCGCAGGGACGATGGACACCGCCCTGCGCCAGAACTTCAATGTCTCCCCGGAAACGGGGCGGTCCCCACCCATTATGTTCTGGGACGAGCAGAGGAACCCCCTGATGTTGGCGGCTACATCTTCACTGCCCGGCGTCTGGTGGTTCGCCCGGTCTACGAAACTCGTGCTGATACCGGTCACCTCCACCAAGCACGCTGTCAGCAGCTGTGCGAGGTGGAGGGACCCTTCCAGAGAGTGCAGGGACAACGCCGAAAGACCGACCACGTACGCGGAGCTCTTGGCTATTTGTCTAAGCTCACCCCGGTCGGGTTGAATGAACTCCATCCCTCGCGACTGGAGGACTATAACAAAAGGAGTCAGTAAATGTTATACTGAAACAACATTTTATTGTATAGAATTGTGTCGCGAGGAATCAAAACTGAGAGCGATACTCAGGAAGATGCAGCTTTAACTCCTCAACATTGTTTAAAAAGGAGGAGGGAAGATAATACTAACTTTTTCCCGCCGGCTCGATCTTGCCGCCTCTCTTCCCTCCAACCCACACCCCCGTGTGTCCGCTGTCGCCAGACAACACCTTCACGACCTCGTACACGACCTCGGGACACAAATCCTTCTCCGGGAACCCCGTTAGGGTCACAACGGGCGTGACATCATTGTTGATGAGGTTTATTAGGCCCTCTAGGGTCTTGATGCGGGCTAGGGTTCGCCCCTGCTCGATCTCACTTATGAGCGCGACGATGGTCGCGCGGACCCAGGCCAACGGCGTCGGGTCTAAGGTCGACCATGGCCGCTCTTCAAGGACAGAGGCGGAGAATGATGAGGGAAAGGGAGAAGGGGAGTATCGATGCTGATAAAAGGTCATCGAGGCGACCTCGAGTCGTCGGCGCAGCTTATCGGCGTTGCGGCCCCTGGTGAAACAGATGCCACAGTTGGCTATGGCGGCCACCATAGAGATATCCATGATATCTACGACAATGGTTAGAAATATGGCTTAGATGTTACTATTCCGGGAGTGAAAGGGAAAAATGAAAAGGTATGTTATGAAGGGGGGATAAGAGGCTATTTTGTTAAGGATGAGATGATAATGATTTTTGTAAAGTGGATGCTGTTCGAAAACCACTTACCAACACCACTGATGGCGTATGAGGCTACGCGCTTGTACTGGTAGACCTGCAGCCAGTCGTTGACTGCTTCTTCCGACATTTTCGCCTTGCTAGCGTCGACATGTCGTCTCGCAGCGTACTGGGAGAGCTGGCTCGCGCTGGCCGATCTGACGATCGGTAAGCGCGGCCGGCTGCTGGTGGTGTCTCGGGGGCAGTCCATGTCGGGTTGATAGGATGGATCTACCCCTTGTTGGATGAATGCTGCTGGTAGGTATGGGTTTCGAGATGAGACAGGGAGAAAGTTGGTTTTTTTTCCCCTTCAAAAAGAGGGTATTATTATGAAGTTATGATGATATGTCGCGTGACACGGGAGAGAGAAATGGGAGAAGGAAGGGATGCGGGATATGAGATGTATATATGATCGTAAAGAAAGGTGAATGGTTGAGGAGAACAAATCAGTGCAAAGTTGCAGTGAATGGTTATGAGGTGAATTATTAGAAGTTCGGTAAGGTGGAATACAAGTGGAATTCTTCCAACAAGCACTCGAAAAGCCCTCGGACTAGTACGATGACTACGATGACCTGAAAAGGACATGTCTTTTGCACATGTCTATAGTCGCCGAGTATCCCTAAACGAAGTGGTTAGTTGCAACAACAACCTGTATTATCCAATAGAAACTTACTACGATACGAATTTGAGGTACAAAGGTACTCGGGAAGAATGGGGGGATTATAGAGGGGAAGGAGGGCTGTTTGCCCATGTATCTTTAGTTCTGGCTCTCATGCTGTCACCCAGGCTCAAATACCGGAAGCGAAACAACAGTGTAGTTCTTGATTCCTTCAACCGTGGCTTTCGCTGGCATAATTTCAAGTACTCCATAGTTCCTCTGCACTGCATACCAGGACCTGCCATTATTGACTAAAGAGAGGGCATGTAGGAGATTTTCAATATGATCCTGACAACGAGTCACTTAGAATAGTGGTTTGACTATATAGTGCAGGATATCTCTAGATTCTCTAGAGCCCAAGGACGTCTTGTGAGTGAAACAGATAAATAATTAGCATATGTTTTAAACAATGTGTTAGCCATCGCACCTCAAGGTGTACCAAGAAGAGCCGCAATATCTGCTGGTGGTTCTTGAGGACTAAAAAAATTGACCAGCAGAAAAATAAAGTTACACTGCATTATGAATACTTACCACAACGTATGTGGGTAATTTAACATCAGTGAGGACGTGTCAGTGTGAAGAGAGTGAGGTGGAACCTTACGGTGGTGATGGTGGTTGAAGGAGATGTAAGGAGAGGGATCAAAGAGGGAAAAAGAGAAGGAGGATGGGACAGGTAGAAAGGGGAAAGGAGAAAAACAAACAAACATGCTGTTCAAATGTAAGGTGCAGCCAATCTGTGCATTTAACAGTGCAAGAATGATTTCACTTCTTAAATGTTTTTATCAAAAAATCACGCGGTGGAAGAAAATCGGATAAGATCGCGTCTCTCACCACAGCAACCCCTATCTAGATATACCATACCTACATGGTACAGGAAGGTACTTATTGAAAATAAGTAAATACATAGGTGTGTATTGAAAGAACCCCACATACATGTACGTGTATATGTACATGTGTACAGCCTTAGAGGTTGTTTTCAATGTTTGCCCATAGATATATGATGACAGACCCCGTGTTATAACAAATTATTACCCAAGTGCCTACCTAGGTACCTATTGCAAAAGTAACTGAGCTAATTTTGCTATTTGAGTTATATATATACACAATAGCCCTACCCAATAATGTAAAATAGACTTTCAACACTCAGATTTAATGAGCATATCTCCCTATATCTTCCATTACTATATGCCTCCTTTAACCCCTATTCCCCCTTATCTCTCACGATCACTATTAAGCTGTAACAGGGTGTAATGAAAAGTGACCACGTCATGCACTTGGGCTAGAAACTTTTGCCTTGCTATTTGTTTACTGTATATATACAAGAGAGGCTGTAACTATGACACTGCATTTGTTTTTACATAACTTCCCATGTATTTAGGTATGTATGTACATATCTAGGTTACACAAGCAACCTATAACAACAACTACATGTGTTACCCTCCCATATACATGAAAACACTTTCTTTGTTTCTTGTATCTCTGACCCAACCCCTGACATTCCACAATACACGCACTTGCCATTTGCAGCATCCAAGAGACGCTGAAGTTTATCACATACAAACATGCTCGTATATGTAGGTATCTGACACCTGGTGCCATAACCTCTCATGCAGTCCTGGTTTAGTCCTGCCTGAGGTGTTGGGTTGGTGGTATTATGTTAAGATAATGCTAAGAACGAGGAAAACTGCTGTTCAAATATCATTGGATACGGTGATAGTAAGAGCAACAGTTGCTGGAAATATGGACCTTAATAAACATCACAACTTGACGGAATATGGTGAAAGAGCTGAAATATATTTAAATTATTTGAAGTGTATTGAAATATTTTTCTTTCTTCGTGGTGGCTAGCCCCATTAAGGACTTACACATTCGAAGGATCACCAACTGCGACGAATGAAATCCTATTTAGGAACAAAGAAAAGATACCCTGCGGCACAGCCAAACCCCATCTGGGGTTAATCATGCCAAATTGTCCTATCTCCGTGACACAAGATTGAGTATGATCTTCCGAATAGCCTCAAACTTCAGCCTCATGGTCCTAACCTGATATTTTCCGTCCTGGTGTTAAGCTTATTTCCATTTCCATTTTCTCTCCACACTTCCTCCCCCTTTCCACTCTACCAAGCAAGGTGTGTATTCGCAGCCCACGCTATACTGGAACTGGCCTTAGGCAGGTTGTAGCAAGAGTAACTAAACTATCCGCTTACATGGTTGATGGTGTAGATTATCAATTCGCTTACGCAATTATTCGCGATTCAGCTTCAGCCTCTGTCTCTCTTTCTCTGATCCCCATACTCCTGATTACAAATGAGACCACAACTAGGATCAGTCAGAGGATCGCAAACTTACCAATACAGGAAATCTGTCTGTTTTGAGGAGACCTCGAAGGTCATGGTAGTCCTATGCTAGGGTCATGGCATAGGAATAGTAGCTACTCACAAGTAGAGAATGTGTATAAATAACGACCATGATGTCCGTAGAACAAAGATAATCTATACCCATCCTCCTAGCTCACATCAACATCTCAAGTCCCATCATCAACTAGTACAAGCACCCATCCCACAAGAAAAGTAAACCTTCCAACCAAGGACTTTCCAAAAGCATCATCACCACAATGTCTTCCTCCACCACTTCCACCCTCAAGCCCATCAAGCTCTACGGCAACTGGGGCATCAACCCCAGCAAAGTCGCCATCCTGCTCTCCGAGCTCAGCGTCCCCTACACCATCGCCCCGGTCGCCATAACCGAAGTCAAGTCCGAGCCGTACGTGTCCGTGAACCCGAACGGGCGTCTCCCGGCGATCGAGGACCCCAACACCGGCATCGTGCTGTGGGAGTCGGGCGCGATCCTCGAGTACATCGTGGAGCGGTACGACACGGGCGCGAAGCTCAGCTTCGCAGCGGGCCAGCCCGCGGCCTGGCTCGCGCGCCAGTGGCTGCACTTCCAGGCCTCGGGCCAGGGGCCGTACTACGGGCAGGCGGCGTGGTTCAAGCTGTTCGCGCCGGAGCCGGTGCCGCTGGCCGTGGCGCGGTACGCGGCCGAGGTGAACCGGGTGTCGGGGGTGATCGACGGGCACCTGGCGCGGGAGGCGGAGAAGCAAGGAGAGGCGGGGGATGGGCCGTGGTTCGTCGGGGGCCGGGTCTCGTTCGTGGATATCGCGTTTGTGCCGTGGCAGGAGGTCGCGGGCCAGGTGCTCACGAAGGAGGAGTACGACGTGGACAAGTATCCGCACTTGAAGGCCTGGCTGCAGAAGATGCTTGCGCGTGAGACGGTGCGGAGCACGTTGGACAAGTTCAGCCCGAAGAAGTAAAGGGGCAAAGGGGGGGGGGGGGGGGGGAAGACGTGAGAGAGCCGGCTTGGATGTGGTTTGGTGATATATCTAGCTATTTTGGATACTTGCAAGGACTTTATTTCATTATATGCTGTGGTGGTCTCACTACCTGGGAATAGGAGTCCTCCTATTGTGTGCTGAGGTGGCCGTTTCTGTGTAGCTCTGAGAAAAAATAAGACCTGCCTAGCTATCTAGCCTTCTATTACTCCTCTTCCCCATATATGTTCATAATGTGTGAATCTTTTTTATAGTTTCAGTAGTTCAGCTGCCTTTTTAAAAATAAATGTAGTTTATCATAGTACGCCTTATCCAACCAAAATCCAAAATTTATAGATTATTTTTAGAGTCTTTTCGCGGAAGAAAAATAAAGAAAGCCAGCCGATCAGCAGTCAGGCACGCTGACGGGAATATTAAGGGGTACGCTGGTCGCCAATCCGCTGAGACTCGTCTCCTTGAATTCATTTCTCATGCCCTGAGCTGTCAGACGCATAGCGCGGATGGCGTCATCAAGGCTGACTTTCTGGGTACCAGTCTCGCTGCTGAGAGCGAGGTTAGCACTTGATATCGCCTTGATAGCACCCAATGCATTGCGCTCGATGCAGGGTGCTTGGACCAGGCCACCAATAGGGTCGCACGTCAACCCGAGATTGTGTTCGATGCCGATCTCAGCAGCCTGTTCAATGGTTTCTGGGCTTGCGCCCATGCAGGCTGCGAAGGCGCCAGCTGCCATCGAGCAAGCCACGCCGACCTCGGCCATGCACCCGCCCTCGGCTGCTGATATGGTAGCACCGCGCTTATACAACATACCGATGGCGGCGGCCGTCAGTAAGAAGGTGAGCACGTCCCGCTCGACGTCGTCGCTGATGAATTCAACCGTGTATTTCAGCACGGCTGGGATGATACCTGCCGCTCCATTGGTTGGAGCAGTCACGATACGTCCGCCGGCCGCGTTAGTCTCGTTCACCGCAATGGCATATACGGTCAAGTAGTCCATCGCAGGAAATGCGGTCCGGCGTGGGGGCGAAGGCAATATCGGGTGGTACAAGGATCCGTGTATACGGGGCGGTCCTCGTTTTCCAGGAGTCTTCTTCAAGCTGAGAGTTGTCTTTGTTGGTACAGGGGACATAGAAACTTTTTTCTCGACGAGGGCGGCCTTGGAATCATTGTCCTTGCTTGAAGAAGCTATCTGAGAATTTGCAGTAGTCGTTGCGGGACTTTGGGGGTTAGAAGGATAGAGGCCTCTGGTTAATCGCTGATACAACGCCGGTGCTCTTCGGTGCAACTTGAGTGAGCCGGGCAGTAATGTATCCAATGGTGCTTGAACGCCTTCGAGGATACTATTATCCATAACTTCCCAGATTCGATATAGCTTTTGGTAGATTTCCTCATCTGTATATCCATGACTCTTTTCATTTTCATATACCAGTTGTGCGATAGTTAGGTTGTGTTTTTTACACAGCGCTAGAAGGCTCTTTCCATCACGGAAGGGGTATCTGGGTTGCTGGGAGCTGGTCTCCGTGCCTATGGGCTTAGAGTCCGCTACAGAAGATGTAGTAGATGGAAGTGTTGAAAGGGTGTTTGCCCCATCTTGCTTGTCCTGAAGCTGAGGTGTTCCGTTGGTAGGGTCATCAATGGACTTTATTTCAGACCCGGTTCTACGGTCACCTGCAGCATCTGCTCGCCTGATCTCTTTATAGAACATATTCTCTGCTAGATCAGCAGGATGTTTGCCAGTGCCCTCCGTTGGCGATTCAGGGGTAGCAGGTGGGGCGCTTCCCTCTGGATGGTTCGATGAAACTGCTGTAGAAGCAGTTGACAGGGCGCCGTTGACAACAAAACCCCCGCCTACGCTGAAAAGGTCGTTGGTTGCTATCATCTCCCCCTGACTGTCAAAAACAGTAATACGCATGCCATTGCTATGTAAGGGGAGTTTTCTGCCCCATTCCCAAGTGAAATCTTTCTCATAGTCAAATGAGATCTCTTTACCTTTCTCTTCAGGGAGACCATGACCTAAGAATAGCTTCTTTTCCTTCCTGATGTGTTCAAACCGGGTTGGTACATAGGACGTATCAACCGACTCGACATCAGCACTCTCTAGGCCTAGTAATAAGGCTGAAGGCGTCATATGGCCTTCTCCCGTAAGAGCTAGACTGCCGTAGATGGAAATGCGAATCCTCTGCACTCTATGCAAGAGACCAGCTTCTATCAGATCAGCCACGAAGATGTTGCCGGCACGCATTGGGCCAACGGTGTGAGATGAAGAAGGCCCGATGCCGATAGAAAAGAGGTCAAAGGTTGAAATAACAGCATGTTCGTGGTCGGCTTCACTATATGTTCCTGTTTGCGTGTCGTCGTTGCCGTCGGAGCTTGATGAGGTGGTGTTGAGGTATCGAGATTGTAATACGCGCGGACAACCCCTTATTATCGGTGCGCGTAGAATTGGCCTTGCAGGAGATGTTATATTCTGCCATCTAAGTGTCGCATGGCGAGATGCTCTGCTACCAGCAACTCCTAGGAGAGCAATGTGCTTCACGGCTACACGGTTCATGGTGAAGCCTCGACACCAGATCAAAAGCACTGGGCTAGTTGGGGTTTGGCACAAAGGACGGTGTGAGCTAAACAAAGGCTGATAGTAGGTACTGAGTAGTAAATCAAGTTGAAATGATGTTTGATGATGCGGCAAGGAAAACCATATGCGACCAGATCAACTCAACTTCCCTAGGAATGTTGAATACCTAGGTGGGCATGTAAGTAAATAGGTTATATACGTAAGTATAGATTGATCAGGTCACTTAAGATAAGTTTATTTATGTTAAACCTCCCCGAGTTAAAAATGTTGTTCAATTTGGGGTCTAAGCAAGGTCCAATGTCCAATGATGTGGCACTAATTTGAAAAGATATCGTATGTACGTACCTACTTAGACAAGGGGGCATCAACCCCATAGCAGACAGTGCCGTACTCCGTAGATAAGGTTTAGCTATTTATAGAGCGAGAAAAAAAACATTAAAGTGCCGGCCAATCACTAGCCGATTATACGTATAGTGGGCTTGACCGCCAGTACTGTTTTCTTGTTGGTGCGACCCGGGAGGGAGGATAGAATACGAACTTGCCTCTTACAAGCACAGGGGCATGTATATAGGTACCTTAAATACCCGTAGTTTTTGCTTGACTAGACATCACAAATCAAATCCATGTGTAAGTCAGGTAAGGTTACATACTTACCTAACCTGTGTCATTATATTTTCACATAATAACATCGCAAGCTGATGTCATAACATTGAATCTGACTACATAAATTCATAATCAATACCGGATAGCGTCCCGCAGCACAGGAGAACCGGGAACCCTGCCGTAAAAACAACGGATCGTTTGCCGTGACACAATAGTGGTTACCTCTTATACAATATGTACATGGTATTGTGGTTGTGGCAGAAGTATATCGAACTGCGCATGTATAGGAGAGCAAGAACTACACATACAGATATCCAATTTTTAGTAGCTGCACTTGTCAAATCCACCATGATATTTGATTAGTATCTGTTAGCTCAAGTAGGATCCCCGTTTTCAGGTGTGATAACTTACCCACATCGTTAAAAATCAGGGGTAATAATGGGGCCTCGAGACATCGAGCTTATCGAAATGCCAAGAAATGTTTCGTGAGAAGCTGAATACATAGTCATAGGCTTAGCATAGCCGAAATATTGGTCGTTTTGCGAATTCTTCTCGCTAGGACAAAGACAGCTGCTACCCATATAATATAAAGATCTATGGTGGTCAGTATGCGCGCTCTCAGAAATCTAGAGATAAGTCAAGCGCACTAGTCACGAACCACCCTAGTTACGAACCACCAAATTCCCATACAAATCGTTAAAAATGCTATGTTTACAAATAACTACTACATAGCTAAATTAAATAATATAAATATAATAAAAGTATTTTTAAATAAAGAAATAATTAAGATTAATTTTAATATTTTTTATTTTTTTAAAAACGCTTTAATTTTATTATAAATTTATTAATAAACATGTTATAACATTTTATTATATAAATTATTAATAAATTTGTTAGTAGCAAGATTTTAAATAATTTTTTTTAAATAAAATTAGAAAAATAAAATATAAAAAGATTTAATATATTAAAAATATAAAAAAAACAGCATTTTAATGATAACCCTATATATTGCTTAATAAAAAAGTTGAAAAAAAAATGGTTAATTTTATATGTGAAAATGGCTCGTGACTAGGATGGTTCGTGACTAGTGTGCTTGACTTAGAAGAGACCCCCTAGCCTCAAGCGTATGAGGCTGGAAGAGACCGAAGATATTATTTAATTATATAGAAAACATAAATGAAAACAAGCAAGGGAATGTATTGATAACTATGAGCAACGCGGACTGCGAAGTAAAAAAAAAAAAAAAAAACCCTCTTGTTTGCCAACATAATATACCACGCAAAGCAACGCAATGTATACACATAGAGATATGGTCCCTGGCTCCCCTAGTCCCCACAACACTAGCACTTGGTTACGGTAATGTTTCTTTCTAACCATGTCTAATCCTACGCTCCCGCACGCATAAGAGTAGAATTATATATGGCACATCTAATTAGAATAACTTGAAGCTGAGGAGATTTATTGATCTTAGCTGAAGAAAAGAGTCGGCATTTCTACACTTGCTAAACCAATCTTGTAGCCTAGTAAACAGAATAAAGGAATTGTTTGTATATAAACAAGCCAAGCTGCTCCGCGTGGTCATCTAGGTACTTATGTAGCTTAGTTCTTCGCGCAATAACAATAACGCTTTCCTCTACCTATCTGGAGCTTGTATCGTGACTATCAAACACTGTACATATGACACTGCTTGTAGACCCATATAAGATCTTTTTGCGGGGACATGGACCTGGTGCTAGCCAACAGGCGAGCATTTTAAGTCGAGTTAGGCGAAGCTTTCTATACCCGCAGGTTGACTTTCGCTAAGACCTTTAAATCAAGCGTTAAGCTCATGATCTCCATCCACTCCTGCCACGTAACGCTATCGATCACAAGGTTATGCTCGACCACTATATGGAGATCTTTGCGTTGGCTGACCAGCCAGGCATAGTTTAGCGGCATGTTGTGGGTATATATATGCAAGCCTCCCTTCCATACGGAGGTGTAGCATCTTACAGTTATAAACTCGTGAGAGGTAAAGCAATCAGGCAGGGGCTTGAAAAAGAGGTGTTTCTCGCGCTAGACCATATAATATCATTGCGTCGACGGATCAGGTAGTAGCAAGTGCAGTAGTTACCTAGGCTGCTAGGTAGTTGAATACCTAGGTAGCTAGACCAATTATATTCGTCATTCCTTGACTTTGAGGAGCAAGCTAAGAAAATCAGGTCGCGAAAATGTGACCATAATCATTGGGCATGCATCTTCCATTTAACCTAAACATCTTCTGAAGAACCTTCGATGGTTTTATTCCTTCTTGACCCCTAACGACTCAGGCAAATCTAGAGCTCATTATGTAAACTTTGTACGATTTTATCTACCATGGCACGGAACCTCACTTATAGGCTTCGAGGATGCCCCTCGAATCTAGGTAGCGAGGCAATTGCTCAACTCCTCAGCCGGGCACTAGGTAACATAGAGGCCTCCGATATCCAAATTTGTTCCCTAGCCGCGACCCTGGATCGATTTGAGAGACCGCCAACTAGTATCGTGACATTAATGTTCACGAAACCCCCAGACCTGATCAAGACGAAAAATGAGTGGACCTTGTTAGTTGACGGGGTAAAAGACCCATTGACCCTCGATACCCATTTCCTCGGCTGGACGCCGTTTAATGATCCGAAGGTCGAACAACACGAATTCGAGTGAGTCTGGCTCAACTCTATAATGCTTCGATGATACTCATCAGTTCCAAGTTTGATAGCTATCTCTGGACTAGCAAGTCATCCATTCGGATCTTGGCAGGCAAAAGGCGAGGATAAAAACTATATGTGGCTTCGAGATTCACTACCACGTTCATTCCCAAACACCAGAGTTATCATCTATGGTTACGATACGACTCTGCATAACAGCAATTCGTTCCAGTCAATCAAAGACATCGCTGTAACCCTTGCAAGAAGCCTTGAAGCCTGCTCGTGGCATCTTTCTAGCGGAAAACCATTGGCATTTATGGCCCACAGTCTAGGTGGTATTGTGCTGAAGGAGACATTCATACTCTTGGCAAAGCACGATGATATAGGGAGCAATATATTGAAACGCATCAAAGGTGCCATTTTCTTTGGCGTCCCAAGCCTGGGGATGGCAAATTCCCATCTTTACGCTATGGTCAAAGACCAGCCCAATATTGGCATAGTGGAAGATTTATCGTTAGAGTCCCGCTACTTGCATTACTTAGAAAACAAATTTCGCGGGCTTACTTCTATGTGGCATGTGCCGATTCATTGGGCTTATGAGACTAAGACCTCCCCAACTGTAACGGTATGAAAAGGACGGTCGTTATCCCGGAAGATGAATCTGATACAAAAACTAACCATCACATAGGAACTGGAAGACGGGACATTCTCGAGACCAGGGCCAGAAGAAATACTAGTCACGCAAGCCTCGGCAACCCGTAATAGCCCATATGACCAATATGAATCCTGTCCCTCCTCGATATTCCCCATCAACGAGAACCACTCTAATATGGTCAAGTTTTGCAGACGAGATGATAACATGAAAATTGTTTTCAGCAAGCTGGAAGAAATCTATGGCCCTAAGCACGCCCAGTCGCATTATAGACTGCAGAACACTCATGAACTATCACACCGTGTCTTTCCTACTCCTAGAGCTATAGCAGATATTGATTATGGCATGGGTTCTGATAATCCCAACCATATTAAATCAGATGTCCAGCAATGGGAACGTCAAGGTAATTCTGATCCATTATCCTTAGTAAAATTACCTAGGTATATTAACTCATAATCAGATCTCATGAACTCGCTTAAAGTTCCTGGTCACGATGACCGCATTGAGTCAATCGATGAGAGATTTGGACATACCTTCGATTGGATATTCGATGAAAATGTTCAATTTAAAACGTGGCTTGACAAGGAGGGTACATCTGTTTTTTGGATCCATGGCAAGCCGGGCGCTGGAAAATCAACGTTGATGAAGTTTATCTACTGCAGTAAAAATTTCCAGGAGGTTTTGCACCGATTTGCTTCCGAGTCTCTACGAATCTCGGCTAGTTTCTTCTTCCATGACAGGGGCACAGCGTTACAAAAGTCTTTCGATGGACTTCTACGCAGTATTCTGTATCAAATCTTTGAGAAAAGCACGGAGCTTGCGGAGCTGGTTATTCAAGACCTCGCGAGCCGGTATAGAACATTTCGAATCAATGAAGAGTTCTGGACGATTGCAAAACTTGAGAGATGTCTCCGTATCATACTTCAGCAGGACAGCGTAAAGCTTGACTTATTTCTATTGCTCGATGCTTTAGACGAATATGATGGAACTCCAGAGTTTATTTCGGGGTTCTTGAGAGACATGATCGAAGTTTCCAGCAAATCCAGCAATAACTTGAAGATATTATTCTCCAGCCGACCATGGGAAGATTTCAAACGAGAATTTCGAACCACACAGTCAATACAACTTCAAGATCATACCAAGGAGGACATACGACATTTTTGTAAGGGTCAAATTAATTGCAAGGATGCAGAAATCGCAGGGAGATTGAGACCTCTTATATCTACAATAATCGACAAAGCAGACGGCGTTTTCCTCTGGGTCAAATTGGTATTGGAGGAGTTAGAATGCGAAGGTCGCATGGGGAAAGGAAGCGAGGGACTTGCGAATATATTAAGTTCTATACCCGCCAGCCTTCAGGAATACTACTTCAGGATCATCCAGAGAATACCACAGAAAGCTCGATTCGACGGTTATATTGCTTTCAGCCTAGTTATGGGCAGTAGGGATGAGAGTCCTGCCGACTTTTGGGAGCTTTTAGCTGCCATGTCTTGTGCTCATGCGCGCACATTTCAAGAAGCCCTGCAGAATTTAGAGGAAATAGGCAGTATCGTCAGTCTAAAAAGCCTCCGTACTGCGTGGAAAAAAATACTGCCTGCAGTGTTCGACCATGATGTACCTTCAGACTTCCTGCTTGCCGACGAGCTCCACACAAAACTCACCGATGAGTCACAGTCGGATTGGGTCCGCCGCTATAGACAGAAGAGTTTCTTACCTATAAGCGACAACAAAGACTTGATAGAGAAGCAAAGCCAGCTCATGACTAGCACCGGCAATCTACTCGAGCTTATTCCGGACCCCAAAATGAGAGATAACATACTCTGTGCTAAACCTACTCTAGCACATCAAACAGTACGAGAGTTCATCCGCAATGATAATTTTGAAACTTGGTTTCTCGGTCATGACCTAGGCGGAGCGCGAGAGAACGTTCACACCTTCTTGGCCAAGTATCATTTAACGATGTGTGTTTTACATAGACCCAAGATATATGGTATGGAATTTATCAAATGTAATGTGCGTATGACGGATGTAATTCCGTATGAACTTCGAATGCATGAGATTACTACCGGGACAAGCTTGATAGAATTTATTGATAGCATCCCGAACGGATTATTTGATGGAAGCTTCTATGAAGGGCCTATCGACTATGCGTTAAAAGAAAATCTCAAGCTATTTCTTATGGAGAAGCTACAACGTTGTCCTGATCTTTTCCGAGACACTAAAGAGAAATTACTATCACGTCATAATAATTTCCTACTAGCATTACGGGAAGACTACCTAGAGATGCTGAAATTTTCACTAGACAGTGGCTACAGTATTAGCCAGGATCCCGATGCGTTCAAGAAAACGATCGATACTATCGTTTGCGACTACGATTTCATGCTCAACAAAGGACATTCGGATTATATTACATTATCTTGGTTGGAAAAGAATCCGTTCCTCGAGGGAAAAGCTACCTTCCTGCTTCAGCATGTACCAAACTTAAGCATAGTGGTACCAGACCCAAACATTGGACGAGGAATATATGCTGCTAAGACGCCAAAGCTAATATACGAATTACTCAATCACGGCGCCAATATCAACGAGACGGACAAGAATGGATCAACACCTCTCGATCATATGTTGACGCTTCTTGTCGACATCGCAGCCTTGCCTCAACCCCCGGACTTCGAATTTGATTGGCTGTACATGGGTTTAAAGGCCATCATTGAAAATGGAGGGATTCCTAAGACTACCTTGAAAAGCTCAGGGGAACTTGTCGCTCGTTTCCTTGAAGCTAAATGGGATGATACGACAATGATGAAGGAATGCCTAAGTTATTGTGTTGACTCCATCGAGGAAGAAAAGAGCAGCATTGTCGATCGCTTAAAGAAAACAATGCACAGTTTGGGATCGTGAAGTCAACGTTATATCTTCTAGCCATATGACACTTTCTAACATACTTGATATACATGAGTTCAGGAGTTCTTCTTTTCTTCCATTACTTTTTATGTCTATTTGCATATTAGCCCGAAGCTGCCTCTTATTTGTATTTTCTCTCAAACCTCTAATATGACTACTGTGTATGTAAAATGGTATAGCTTTTCTAAACACTTGCCAATGTTTCTTATAGAACGAGCGCCAGACATTTTCTCTTACCGTGATTAGGTGCTTCTACTAGATGCATTCCTTTCAAGTGGGAAAAGGAATTTATGGGAAATCCAGCGCGATACATTGTTAATCACAAATAGTTATACATTTATTGATTAAGCTTTTAATCTTCTAATCTTTCGGACTTGATCAATCCAAAGCTAGACTGCAATGATAGCACAAGAAGTAGGAGCTTATATCTGGAATTAAGGGGGTAGCTCGCCTACTATCCACCACGCTCTCACGCTCAATAGTAAGGGAGAGAGATAGATTCCGGGGTAACAGCCCGAGGGTAGGCACGGATGACATATTGAACATAGTGGAGAGACGGTCCATAAAAGAGGGAAGGGAAGAGGAACGAAGACTGTCTAATCGTCTAACCTACAAGGTTCGAATCGAGATAAAGTACGCGGCTGTAAGTTGCTTGACTCTCATGTGACTTATAAGACTGCTAATGTGCCTCGTGTGGCCATGCGTAGTGATATAATCCTGGGATCACCGCCCGCCTGCCCATGGAAACTCGAATGCTCAGGAGTCTTCCAGTGAGCGCCCATCACCACCAGTATCATGCAGAGCACATGCTCTTTTCACATTCCTATGAGCTAAGATACATATTATAATACGAAGGTAGAATCTTACAGCGTACGTACAAGCCCTGCGTGAGTGGCTTGCATGTGGTCAGCCGTTGCAGTCCAGGGATCTTAAGGGGGTAACAGGGGAACTTCACAACGAGGAAGTTCGAGCCAGTGGTTATGTCTGCGAAGCGAGGGTTATAGGTACTTCCCTTCTATATCGGTTATTTCATAGCACTTCCCGGTCTTACGAGAGGCTGTCGTTCACGTTTTCGTAGATCATGTATTGGTTCAGGTATGTTTGCCCCTTTTTTTCTCCTAGTTCCGCTTATAGCAGTTTTTTTCTGGTATTATCGTGACTTTTCTCAAGGGGATATGCAAACTTTTCGATAGGTTAATTAGCTTGACGATCTGTTCGAGGGTTTAATGTAAGTATGAGATATACAACTCACTTTAGTTCTATACATGGTTACTCTAAAGCTTCAGTCGTCGTAAGCCTTATGACTGTGCCGTTGCATTCAAAGAAAACTATTTATCCGGTGTTCTCCAGAGTTATATGGTTATCCTGGCACCTACCCAAGGCGCAAGCTGTCTTGTTATCGAGATATACATGATTCTCAATCCTTCAGATATAGGTCTGCTCAACCTCCATAAGTAGGTAGGTAAAAGAGCATTTGGAAATTCTACCTATTTCGCACAAGACAGTAACGATGTTTGCTGACACTTTATCCCGGGCTACCTAGCCTGCCCGCGCACACCCTAGTCTTGCCTGCTGTGGGTGCTCCGTGATCCCCGTATGCACGTAGCTGACATAGGATACTATCAGGTCTTTGCAGTAGTGGCGTTTTCATCTTGGCTAACAATTCTCCGTCTCAGACAGACCCCGGAATCGACACCTTTGATTTTTGCAAAATAGGGAAAAGGGGAAATGGCAAAAAGAAAAGAACTCAGAAGGCCTAGACCATTAGACCATCGCGTAAGATACTACTCTACGCAATGCGTCCTCATCCCCTAGTTAGCCAGCTCGCTTTCCCGGGTGACTTTATAGTGGGTACGATAGTGTATCTACCTAATACTAGTTAGCAGTACGTGCGAAGTACCGAACATGAGGCCGACATGGTGTTTCTGAGTATCGATATTAACGTACCTAAACTTAGCTATAAACTTCCTAGCGTGGGGAAACGCATGCTATATTACGATGTCCTGACATGTTTTTCCTTTTCGGGCCTGAATCAGACAACCCACGAAGTGTCTGAGCGTTCGTACAGACTATAACAGAGAAGGGTTGGAAACATCTGAGAATGAGATGAGCCTCACCCCTCCTAATCTTGTAACGAGTTCGTCCTAATCAGCTGCCTTGATTTTGCATTGGCTGTGCATTACCGATGCTACATTCGTTAAGTTCAGAGAGAAGTTCTCAAGTCACTATAGACTAGCTTTGTATGAAAAGTTACCGTCTTCTAGCTAACCAATATAAAGAGAGCCCTCTTTTAGTATCCTTGTCGTTGTTGGTTCAATTAATTCACTTACTAGGGGCATCTAAGAAGCTTCCTTTTCTGTGTTATTACCTTACATGATCTCTTGACAAGTTGCTGTCGGCTTTTCATCACAGCTTCATATTTGACATGTCGCATAAACGAGGTACCTAACCTAGCTTATATCGTCGAAATTGGATTAGTATACCAGGTACACATAGACGAGGCGTTCTTGGCCTTACATGAAATATATAATTTAACAGGTCGAATCATTCCAGAATTCCGATTTTCTTGGCGAACTTCAAATCTGCAAAACGGTTGTTAACGAGCCGGAAACTTGTACAAAGAATCAACGTGGTCAAAAGGCCCCAAGGTGATGATGATTATAACGATGCTAATGATGATGTGCATCCGTCTATAGCATCGGCCCAAAGCCAACCGTATCTAGTTAGAGGTTGAGAATTTAAGAAACCCAATTCGTAACTTTTGAAGTTTCGCGATAAGATCTAGCCATCCAATCTAACAACGTGGTTGGCTTGACCCACGCACGGAAAGCTTCAAGACTCCATATGGAAAAAATAATAGACTACATGGTACATAACTTGGAAGCTATGCTGATCTACAACTACATATTTAACAAGGTTCTCGGGCCGTGTCGGAATTCTCCGATTCTACATAGTGCACCTATGGAGTAAGTACTCTTCTCCGTTTCACGCCCATGTGGTTTTCTTTTACTAGTACAGAGTTGTATAGAAATCTGTCTTCGGGTAAACAGTGACCTTGGTCCACCAACAAACCTCATGAGTTGGTTAAGCACCCCCGGGTTAGGTCCACTAAATAAAGATCCGCAAATCTGTACGGGATACGCACGGGGTCCAGCGAGAGCGGCAGTAACGGGCAAGTGGGTAAGTAGGTGATGTATGTAGCCGCAGAGGGGCAAGGGAGATCTGAACGCTGATCCGGCACTAGACCGGGTAACTTAATTGTGGATTTTGCGGGTGAAATGGAACAACATATGAAGCCTGCGCCATAGACATTCAGGTTAGCCTCTTCACCGCCGCTATATAGCTCTGTTTTATCACATCTCAAACCCCTTATGCTACCATTTTAAGGCCAACTGGCCCAAAAACGTTAAGGCTGAAGTGCCAGCTTCTAAGCAGAAAATGCCCCTGCTATCAACGCGGCCGCGTTATGAATGTATGTATGTATGTATGTACACTATGGTTATTAACTATAGCCCGGCGCCGGGGAGATGCCCCCACTCTAAGTAGTAAACCCCTTACTAAAAGAGGAATTAAGCTGTAGAACAGGGTCTTGGGACGTAAAGGGGTGTAGACCTATATGCATGCAACATCGCTATCAAACGACCAGATCTATCAAACCTCCGCCTGAAAATAATGAAAGTGATTGTGACAAGGGGTAATAGCTTGGAACAATAGAGTCATATTCAACTAATAATTCTCTTATGGTCTCAAGGAGTCTTAAGGTTCTAAGTTTTCCTGGATCCCATGTCGAGAATAATGCTCCTATTTATACACATACATTCTGGCCTGAGGCATCTATTGATGTTGGTTTATCCATTCATTCAGAAACATGACCAACAAAGGTAATCCGAAACATGGTATCATCATAGCTTGGCAGTGACATCCAACATTGATGTCTTGGCAGTGTCCACGTATGACAGTGATGTTAAATACGCCCAGGTTGCTGAACAAATTCTGCCCTTACTATTTGATGCAACGCAGATAACCAGGTCTGAAGATGGGCGTGATGAGGACGATCATCAGTCACCTCCTAGAATAGCTAAGATCAGGCTCCGGGGGGACGATAGCGTAAGATGTTCCGAATGTGCAAAAGTGCGTC
The DNA here is from genome assembly GCA_022578605.1 of Camillea tinctor. Classification (NCBI taxonomy): domain Eukaryota; kingdom Fungi; phylum Ascomycota; class Sordariomycetes; order Xylariales; family Graphostromataceae; genus Camillea; species Camillea tinctor. Next base: position 17,804 of record MU394090.1, on the reverse strand, counting down.
AGGGCATACGACATCATGGATAGACCGGACCCTAAACCTTTATCATGAGCTCCCCCGCGACCCCACAACACTATTGCTCAGTGTTCCCACTACTTGCCGTAACCAGGTTTCCGAGACGCATAACAGTCTCTAACTAGTGATACTCGTCGGTTGTGGTTAGGAAAGAAGGACTTCAACTTCATAACCCTAGGCACGAATAGAAAATTCATTCAAGCGAAGGGAATATTTAAAGGTCCCGGATAACGCCTACCTATTTACATCTCGCTTGTTGTTTTACCACCACACACATACACACACATACACACGCACAATTCAACATGTCTGGCGATAAGCTTGAGCTTCTCGCTTCTCTGAGCAAGCTCAGCCCAGAGGACTTCGAGGGCAATGAAGTCGAGCGTTTGCAGTTCATATCTGCGGCGCAGAAGGTCGTCAATGCCCTGCAGACCAACGAAGAGAAGGTATACGACGTCACCTTCACCCAGCCCATTGTGTTCTCAGCATTGCAAATCTGCGTAGACCTAGGACTCTGGGAGGCCTGGACAGCAGCTGCTGGCAACACCAAGACAGTCGAGGAGCTCAGCAAAATGACTAAGCCTCAAGCCGATCCGAACCTGATTCGTAAGTATCTCTCCAATTTGCGCGAATTTTCAGCATCTTGATAGCTAACGGTTCCCCTTATCATAGGCCGTTTGCTTCGTCTTTTGGGGTCGGTCGGCATTATTCAGGAGGTCGGTGAAGATACCTATTCCGCCACCCGATTCTCTCTGGCACTTGGAGACAAGAATAGCCTTATGCCACAGTCTATTCAGTGCCGGTAAGTGGAATTCGCTGCATGTACGACCTAGAGTGAAAAGCTAAGACTTTATAGAACCCACCATTGGCAGGATGGCTGTGTCAATTTGCCCAAGTATCTGGCCAAGATCGGCTACAAGGAGCCGCAAGATGCCAAAGACTCAAACTACGCGGACTGGTGCCCGGAGAAGTTGAACTTCTTTGACAAGTGTGTGGCTGCCCCCGCGTATCAGGACAGCTTTAGCGGCTTCATGACCGCGTGGGCCAAGTACAAGCTCCCCTGGCCGGAATTCTATGACACCAAGTCTCTGGTCGAAGGTGCAGACCTGACGGACGGCGGTGTCCTGTGCGTCGACATCGGTGGCCACCACGGTGTTGATCTAACTCGACTACTCAACAAGCACCCCGAGCTCCCCGCTGGTGCTCTTGTTCTTGAGGATCTCCCTGAGGTCGTATCCGGAGCCAAGGGTCTGAGCGAGAAGATCACAGTTCTGCCACATGACATGTTCAAGCCGCAGCCAGTCAAAGGTATGGAGCACCCAACTCGAATGATGGATGTCAAACCAGAGACTAATAACAATATACAGGAAGCCGTGCGTATTACTTCCATGCTGTGTTCCACGACTGGCCTGATGCGGTTGCGTTAGAGGTCCTGAAGAACGTCGGAGCCGTCATGAAAAAGGGATACTCGAAGCTGCTCATCAACGACATTGTTATCCCGCCGACTGGAACCAGTAGCATCCAGGCCACTATGGACGTGGAGATGATGGCCATCTTGTCGGCGTATGAGAGGACAGAGAGCATGTGGACCAACCTTGTTACCAGCTCAGGCTTCAAGATCATCAAGATCTGGAAGGACGGTCGTGGAAACGAAAGTCTGATCGAAGCAGAGTTAGCGTGAGCGGTAGATAGATAACTTACAATTCTCCCGATAGACTGAGAAGTATTTTACCTAATTAGTATCTGAAGGACCACATGCTGCTGTTAATTATCGACGCATATTGTTTGAGTTGCCCCTTGAGGTCAAGTCAACTCCTTTCTGGCCCAACCCTTCACGGGTCTTGGGGGAAAAGGTCTCTAGATATAGATAGACTTAGATAGAGGAGAACTGTATGCATATAAAAATATTATGAAGGAACCAAGCACTATAAACCAGCCCTCCCTTTTGTCTGTTATGATAGATATTTACAATTAATAGAATCCAGGGAAAAGGAAAATGGATTGAAGACCTGAACCTACTTGCCTAGCCACAGACACGTTCAGATCCGGTTCTCCAGCCACTGTAGTGTAATCCAAAATCCGATGTGGTGTAACCTGAACTAAACAGCCACATTAGCGATCGAAACCAGCTGGCCTAGCGGGACGGAACGGGACGTAGTGACCTAACACAGGAGCATTATTCTACTAGTCCGGGTGTATTGAGTTTATTCAATACCGTCATAGTTTTTCGATATAAGGTTCAGGTACATTGCATATGTATGTGCTCCTATAGGTTGTGCATGTGCATAGATACGCACCTATCAGCACTTGAATTTAGGTAGGTACCCAGGTGCATATGCTCCACTCTTAGATTCCACACAATCGCACGGGATTCTTTCATAACTTATGACAGCATCTTCTTCTTCCTTCATTCTTTTTTTTTTCTTTTCCCTGCTTTTCAACTTTCTTATTGCTACACTCCTTTTTTTTTCTTTGATACGCACCACACACAACCCCTTATACCCCCGTGCACACTACAACAATTAGCCCACTATGGAGTCTACAGATGCTCCCGAGCGGTCTTCCCCGTCGCCCCCACCTTCTCCGACTCTAGACCGGCCAGCATCCCCAGAGCTGCCGCTCACGATGACCGCCTCTGCTGTCCTCACCTCCCTGCCCCAGGATGCGAGCTCGGCTCTGGCGAGTGCGGGCAACTTCGAGCAGGAGAAGGTCATCGTGCGTTTCAAGGCCATCGGGTCAGCACCCCAACTCAAGCGTGAGGTGCGCAAGATCAGTGCCACGCAGAAGTTCGAGGCTGTCGTGACGCATCTGCGCAAGGCACTGCAGCTCGGCCCCACCGAAGGCTTGTTCCTCTACGTCAACAGTGCCTTTGCGCCCGCTCTCGACGAGATTGTCGGCAACTTGCACAGGGTACGTTTCCCTCGTTTATTCCATTTACCCATCTATTGACCATATTCATTCACTGGTCACATGGGTACCCCGGAAAAAGAGAGACGGGCATCGCTAATACGAATATGCTATGGTATAGTGCTTCAAGGACTCAAATGATCAGCTAATCGTAGTTTATGCGATAACTCCTGCATTTGGATGAAGTACAGCAAAAACGCCTTCTCAATGCTAAATATGTGGACAATCCACCTCGCATCTAAATGCTCACAGTATCTTGTAATCCAATATCACCCTGCGGCAAGGCTAATTCTTTTAAACCTTCTCGGCTTCCTTCGCAAATGCTTCAACCTCTTCGTTGGAAATAGGATATGTGTGTTCAGGTGCGGGATACTGGCGGGACTTTACCTCATCCCGATACGACTCGATAGCCCGGAGGCTTTCCGCCCAAACGTTGCCGTACTGCTTGACAAACTTGGGAAGAAAGCGGCCGGGAGGGAAATATCCGGACATGTCTACTTGCACCAGGACCTGGCCGGAACACCCATTCCCTGCACCGATGCCGATGGTCGGCACCGATAATTTCTTGGTTATGATACTAGCCACCTCGGCAGGGACGGCCTCTATGATCATACCGAAACACCCTGCTTCTTGAACTGCTAGAGCATCTTCGAGAACCTTCATGGCACCCTTAGACGTCTTGCCCTGGACACGAAACCCCCCAAGCGCATTTTGGCGTTGTGGGGTGAGACCAATATGGGCTAACACTGGGATGCCTGCTTGAGTGATCTTCGCAATTGTCGGTGCCATTTCCTTACCTCCTTCAAGCTTGATGCCTTTGACACGACCTTCTTTGGTGAACCTGATAGCCGTTGCGAGGCCTTGCTCAGGTGATATTTCATAGGACCCCATCGGCAGGTCCCCGATCTTGGATGGGTCAGTCTGGGGCTACCTAACATGTACATATTGCCTCGTGGGTGGACTCACCGTGAACGCTGCTCTGGTGGCGCGTGCGACCGACCGGCAGTGCACCAGCATATCGTCAACTGTGACTTCGCTAGTGTCCTCCATACCCAGCGCGACCATGGCTAAGCTGTCGCCGACGAGCACGATATCTATCCCCGCGGCGTCAGCCACATGAGCGCTAGGAAAGTCATGTGCTGTGATCACGCTGATTGGTTCGCCTTTCTTATACAGGGACCGGAGGGTCCCCAGGCTAACCTTCTTTCTGGGGGGATCCGACGCTATACTGAGTGGCGAGTGTGAGCTCCATCGCTGTTGTTGTCGACGTTGTTGCCGCGACAATAGCGACAGCGACGACAATGAGGGTCTAGTCACTGATGCATGCGCGTTTGATCGCATGCCCCGATATAGCAATAAAGCACATGATCTAGACAGGGGTGAAGACATCGGAAGGGTTTAACTTGGCTAGAGAAAAAAAGGGGAGGTAGAAAAAAAATAATTGAAATTTTCGATTTCTAAAATTTCTTGACTATTTTGGTTTGAAAGGGAAAGAAAATCAATGGCGGCCATAGTCCGGGAACTGACCGCGGTTTTATGCCTTGATCATGATGATTTTTGCTGCGTACAATTGAGTCTCACCGGAGTTTTTGTTAGTGGTGTTGGTTTTCCTTTCTTTGCTTTTTTTTTTGTTAGCCTTGACCATTTAGGAATGCCCGATCTTACTAATCTGTACCCTTGTAGTAACTCCTAGTGGGGCAGTGTCTAGGTAAGTACCTAACTAGGTCAATTTACGGCCGACAGCTGAGTTGACCTCGGGCCAGCCGACTTCCACTTGGCCGGCAACCTGTTCGGCCGCATGTGGCTTGCACAAGCTAATAAGTGGCAGATGCTTTGGCGATTGTCTTGTGGCTTGTCTCGGTCAAAACCCCTTTAAGGGGCTATAAGACTTCACACAAAGCATAGTTAAGGATCATGATGCTCTGATCTTGAAGAAAATGAAGCAACTGAAGATAGCAATATCGAACATGCAGCAGGAAAGTGCCTGCCAACTCATTGTAACGGTGCGTGAGTCCAGCTTCCGGGTCTTGACTCCTAAGCGCCCGCACTCCGTTTTACAACCGGAGCCAAATAACTGCTTGTTTTTTATTAAGAAAAAAAACCGACATATTAAAAATAAAGTGTTTTAATGAAAAATCCGTTGCAAATAAAGGGGTTTAAAATGGGTCTGCAAAGATATATAATACTTAAATGCCATTAATAGTATTCCTAAAAGGGGAGGAATGTGCTAGTATGCGGCCCTATTGTTAAAGGACTCAAAGTTACTTAAGAGTTACTATTAGTTGAATAACAGTTATTCCACTTCCGACGAGTTCTCTACCTCAGTTGATTGGGTTACTTGTAACAATTTAAAGGTACCTAAAACCCTACGAAGCAATGGTATACCCTCCAAACATAAGAAAAAGCTATAGAAGCGACATTTCCCCGCTTGCGGTTCGACTGGAAAGGCATTTATCGCGGGTCGAAATACCACTTAGAATTATCTCCGTTCTCGATAGGCCAAGAAAGAATATCAGCTCCAGGGCTGGTCGAGCCGTACCTGACATTGAGCTGTCCACGGCTATGAATTTTGTTGTTGATACTAAAGTTGGTGCGAATTTTAGTTTTAAGTTCCTGTGGACCACTATAGGTAGAACTTTGGGGACACAGGAACTCACGTGTAGACATCATAACCGTCGGTAGGGGTTGACTTAATGGTCCAGTGGCAGGATGGGTCCTTCGGAGAGATCTGCGGGGTAGAGGTGATAGTCTTGTCGGCTGTGGTACTCGATCAGTGGAGGTATCGGCATATAATGACATCCAGAGACTGACCTGTGGCCGTGATGAAATATCCGGTACGGATGTTAATGATGAGATACTCGGCACTCTCCCCAGTACCGCTGACGAGAGCTAATTGCCATAAAGCATTGGTGTCGGGATCCTTGCTGCTGTCGCCTCGAGGGCTGTTTTCCCACGATGTAAAGATGATCAGCTTCTCAAGCTTCTTCTCACAAATATTCTTTCTAACTATTCAGATGCGAAGCAAATATAACTCACTAGGTCTTCACAACAGCTCCTGGCTCCATACCGCCCCCCCAGGAGTTGGCACTAAGGGTTGGGGCCTGTAAAGGCAAAATTTCGTAGATGCCGGGGCCCCTGAAACCCATTTTGGCGAGATAATTTTGTTGTTAGATTGGAAAGTGGTGTTAAGAAAAATGCTTAGGTCAAGTTGTTGCTTACGATGTAAGGAAAGTCTGGTATTGGAGAGGGAACCATGAAGGGTATTATACCCCATAAACTGGTACCTGCCCCTATTCGATCGAACTACTTCACGATCGGGTTACGCATTACAAATCCAAGAGCCTGCGTACGTCGCTTGCTGAAACCCTTTGTTCCACTCACCGCATCTTCCACAAATTGTAGTTGCCGTGAGCATCTCCAGGGCTACGTTATTTGCCGAAATACGATTGAAGTGGAACGTGCAGGTAATCAACTATCAACATTTAACAATACATTGACTCGTGTGTAGCTGCCAGACGAGCTGCAATCATTTTTCTTTTCTATTCTTTTTATTGGAGTGAGACGATAGGTGAGGGAAAGGATGAAGTGTATTAGTCCAGGAGAGAGTTTAGAGGAGGGCGTAAGCCCTATATATATGTACATATGGTAGTAATGTAGTACCGTATAGTGGGATGGTAACCCCATATTCCAACACTTTTCGCTTAGGTTAGATGATCTGTGTTCTCTGTACAGTTCTGCTGAACACGAATTGCTGTGTGCCGCGAACATTAGCCTGGTAGAGTCGGGATTTGTTAAAATAGTCAATGGTAAATGTGCGCTACATATCAATGTTAACTTACGACTGAGCTGAGTTTGTTCGACAACTAGGTACGGATTCGTCTACAGCCAGGTTGTGGCCAACCCCAGCAAGATGGGTCCAGGAAGGCCTGGGGGTTCTTAAATGAAAAATAAAGTCTTGAAATAACCCATAAGAACCTAGGTTAAAGCTCTTGAAGAATCTGAAACTTATTAAAATTGCTGCATGTTTCTAGAAAAAAAGAAAGTCTTACTATTAGCACCTATGATGGCTAGGGCTGTTACCACTATCACTAGACTAGTTGGCTACACCGGGCTACTATGATTGCTGACCGCAAAAGGTATCATAATTACTTAGGTGACAGCCTAAGAGACTATAGTGGTATATATGTGTGATGAATGGTCCTTAACCATCGCCATATTTACTTGACCTGTGCTCTTTGGTTCCCTACGTCACATCGCCAGGTGCAATGGTAAATGTAATGCAAAAGTAGTGGCAGTATAGGGTAGTATTATGAGCATGTAGAAAGATGGAGAGTGCAAGTATTTAGTGCGCAGCTTTGCTGCGTACTATACGTGAAAATGCCCTTTTTTGTAAGGAATAGAAGCCGATTATCTCGCTTTAAATGCCATGACAATGTCACGTAGGGGCTCAAGCTAGGTATAGCCAGGGTAATAACAAAAGGAGGGGACACTGATATACAGTAAAAGAGTTTCATAGTGGGAGCTAGTCTTATAGGATAGTTGCTACCACGCGGTGTCTACCTAGGTATATAAGGAACGTGTCTGATTGACTTATACAATTTGTATATACTAGGCTTCTGGCCCAGATATCATGCCCAGGTTCGAAGGCAAGGGATCAATCATGGTAGACAAAGAAAATACCAAAGTACGCCCTGAATCGCACCCAAGCACAACCTTATTCCTGAAAACATACACTGACCTAGGGGCATAAGTCTCAGGGATCAAGATCACTTTCTTGCCCTTCCATGTAATCCACCAACTGGTATCGTGAAGAACCCCGTACGGGGCCCAACTCGGTACTCGAGAAAGATCAGAGAATAACGAAGGCTCCAGGCTTCTAGAACCATGCTCTGTCATTACGAATTCAGTTGACAGAGGATCAAACCATAATCGCTGAATCGCTGGGTTTATGTCAATTGCGTGACTTTCTAATTTCTGATTGGTCTGAGCATCCCAAGTTGCGATTCCCTTGCTTGCTGACAATATAAATTTGGATGACTCGGGGTAGAACGCCGCACCATCAATGCCGCAGTCAGAACTAAAAGGCAGTATCGAATAGGAGAATTCCCAAGATGAAATATCTGCACCCTGTTGCCAAATCCTTACTTGCCTGTCTGCTGCGCCGGATACTAGGTATTTGCCGTCCGAGGAAATCGCAAGACACCTGACCCAGTTATCATGCCATCCCGTCCATACTAGCTCACTACCCCCTGATCTGCGAGCTTGTGTATCCCACATACAGACAGTATGATCGTCTGAGGCAGAGATAACGTAGCGACTACTTGGGTCGAACACCGCATAGCGGACCCAGTCACTGTGTTCAAATGTGCACAAGTGTCTGCCATCGATTGCGTCAAATACCTTTAAACTTCCCCTTGTTGATGTGGACACTATTTGCTTTTCATCGGGAGAAAACGAAAGCGAAATTACTCTTTGTATGTGACCTGTTTTAATAGGCTCATGTAACCTTAGGCCGTTCCCATCGAACATGTGCATATATCCGTCCTCGGTGCAGGACACGATGCGTTGTCCATCACTCGTGATAGCTATGGCGCTAATAGCCATTAAATCGGCTCGTGGGTCTCTGTGTATTGACTCTTCCGATATCAAAGCATTAGGGTTGTTGTACCAAAGTCGAACAGTACCATCAAATGACCCTGACGCCAAAAGGTCGTTATCTGGTGAGCAAGCGACGCATAAGACCTTTCGTTTATGGCCCCTCAAGACCTTTTTCAATGTCCAGGTATCTGTATGACGAAGTTCAATCGTGTTATCACTTGTACCAATAACGATGTGCGATGCATCGAAGGAGAATGCAACAGAGCAGACAGTTACATTCTCATACGGTAAGACTTTTAGTGGCTGGCCAGTCCGAACATCCCATACTCTAATAGTATTGTCATTTGACGCGGATACTATTATCTGGGTGCCATTTTCATCCTTGACGGGCTGAAAGGCCATAGACTTTATTGAGTCTCTGTGACCTTCAAGAGTCCTCATCTTCTTTTTAGCTTTGGCATCCCAGATGACAATGATTTCATCGTCACCACCAGATGCCAGAAGAGACCCGCCTGAGGAGAAGGCGATACTTTTGATGTATTGGTCGTGTGCTTCTAGTTTATGAAGCTCTTGGTATTTTTCCTTATCGAAGTTCCAGATATGCAGGTTAGATGCCGATGCTGCAACAAGCTCATTTCCATTTGGTGAGAAGGAGATTGCATTTATTGGGTTTTCCAGGGGATTCAGGGTTTCTCTTAATTGGCCTGTCTTATAGTCCCAAATCTTAATAGTATTATCATCAGACCCAGATGCTAAGGTGTTGGCATTAGACACAGCTATGCAATATATCCATCCGTGATGTCCGTACAGAGTATGTTGAGTTGTTCCCATTTCCACATCCCAGACCCGTATTGAATAGTCATGTGAACCCGAGATGACGAACCGATTATCTGGAGAAAAAGTAACACAACTGGTCCAGTTACGGTGGCCCTCGAGAATTCGGAACTCATCCCCCCAAATCTCGCTTGTAATTGGAAGAGTGGTAATCCATGGGAATTTGTTAGCCAAAATAGCCTTTTTTATAACGCTTTCGGTTGGACAGAATATTAGCGTGCTAATTGCATTGAAGGCTCCCTCATCTTTCGTTATCAAGAGCTGGTGGAAACGAAGAAGGAAGTGTGCATCTTGAAGCCACGATACAAGTTGGCTGGTACTACTACCTTTCGCCTGACGAAATTTTAGTTAGCCCACGAAACAAATTTTAGATACAGAGAACCCAAAATATCAGGAGAAATGTACATAATCCGAAGTATATAGACTACTCACTCTGATGTGCCTTAAGAGACTCATTAATGCATTTCCAGCGCTATCCACGCGAGATTTCTCTCTTAAGGCCTCCAGCCAATCCAAGAAATGAGTTCCCAAGAAAGATATTACGGTTCCGGTAACATTCTGAAGGTTCTCTATGTCCCTAAGATGATCTATCCAGTGAACCAATGCGTAAACTCTCTTCCCAGTGGCATGTGTAGCCGGCTTATCAACAGGAAAGCGTCTGAAAAATCGACGTAAAGAGTCAAAGGCACGCTGGACCAACGTCTCATGGAAACCATGTGGTAGCACACACTTTCTAACATAGTCTCTTCCTGATTGGTTCCTAAATCGAACCTGGCCGTCCCTGTGTTCAAGAAAAGCATTACACTTGTTTATTATAGTGAATGGATCGGCACCATCCTTTAGACCAACAAGAAGTGGTAGCTCCTTGACATACATGGGCTCGTAAGCGATAGCAACGGTCGAAAGAAGATTGTCACACAGTACTGGGTCCTCTCGAGGCAACCTATCGATTTTATCAATCATGCAGCTGTAGAGACCGTCGAGATCTATGGGCATGTCCTTGAGGGCTTCGGTAGTGTAATCTTTATCCTCTCCCCTTAAGGCTATACAGACAGTATCCACCCAGGAAAAACTAGGAGAGGTATTCCGAATAGTTTGAGCTACTTCTTCTTCAAGCTTTTCCGGATAGTTTTTCTTTTTAGCCAACTGAGATACCGTATAGCTAATATAATGGTTCATGGTTTTGGTCATAACCTCTTCCGGAAAGTTCAGATCCATGTCGAGGCCAAGGCAATCTTTTGAAGCCATTTCCAACGCTACATGCCATTCTCTGCGACTGGACAGCACCCATCTGATCCGAGACAACGGACGCGTAGATTCTTCGATCAGTAGTAATAAATCTTCCCGCTCGAGAGCACATTCGTCAATTGCATCCACCACTAGGTACGTTTCGGCGAAGGCCCCATCCTGAACTATGTCATGGAATAGGCCAATCGACGCCGGAAAATCATTTTCGTCGTTGAAATCCATTCGGGACGTTGAGTCTAATTTGTCTCTCAGGTGTATCTCTAAATCCGGCTGTTGCTTAAGAATCATCCATATCAAACTTCTCAGCATACCAACTGGACTGCTCGTATGGCTTGAACTCTGATCGCAGAAGAAATAGCAAAAGTTTACGTCTTGCGAATAGATAGACAAGTCTCCGGGAAGATATCGGACAATAGAGGTAAAAAGCATCGTCTTACCGCACCCGGGACTTCCGTTGACCCATAACAATCGTTTTCCAGGCTTCTCAGGATTGAAGAAATCCTCACATATCTTTTGGGAAACCAACCATTGATATATAGGAAGCGTAAAAGATTTATCATGGTATATAGCTTCAACGGCAGTACTTGGGTCTGCGGCGTGAAGCTTGTGCAATATATGAGCGTCTTGGGATAAAATAAGTTCAGAATTACTTTTAGAGAACACATTAAGATTACGTGCTTCTCTTGCGTTCTCAAAAGCCCGTTCAAGATGAAATTTGACTTGAGAACCGTTGGTCAGCGGAAGGTCATCTTCTGCCTCGACAATCGCTTCTGCGGATACGCTGACGAGGATATTATAGTCTTTCAAATTTTCTGCATGGTATGGTACCACCTCGCCAAAGTAAGTACACACGAAGTTCATTTCGAAGAAAAGAATTTCTTGGTATAAGTGCACAAGCTTCTCTTTGTAGTTTTGTTGTTCTTGCGTCATGGCCACTTTGCGGTTAGGTCCTGTAAGGCTTAACAGATTACAGAACCACTCTAATTTAAACAGGAACTTGATGAAATCGTTGTTGGAATATGGGGTTACCACCTTACTTTACGGTATTACACTACTATTATATGTATATATATATTAAGCTTTTACCTTTTTTTAAACTTTTTTTTAAATTAATATACTTTATTTTTTTTTTTACTTATTATTTTACTTTAATAAGTTATAAGCTTAAATTAATATAACGTAATTTAATTAAGTTTTTTTATTAAAACTTTTATATAAGCTTATATTATATAAAAATGCTATTAAAACATTAATTTTTATTTAGAAAAACCTTTTTTATTTTAAAAAAAGCTATTAACTTTTTATTTAAAAAAAGCTACTTTTTATTAAATTATTTTATAAAATAAATAATATTTAATAAATTAATACTTAAATCGATAAATATATACTTTATAATGTTTAAAATATATTAAAAAAGCTTTATTTAATAATTAAAACTATTAAAGCTTTTAAAATTTTTAAATATAAATTTAAAATAACTTTATTTAATATTTTAAAATATTAATGCTTTATTTAAAATTATAAAGTTTTAGCACTTTTATATACTAATTTTAAAAAATTTTATTAATTACTACAATATAGCTTAAGCTTTTTTTTTAAAAAAAATTTATTAAAATTAATAAATTAATTATTAATTTTATTATAAAAAACTTAATAATAAATAAATAATTAAATTATTAATTATAATAAAAATTAATAAAAAAGTTATAATAATTACTATAACTATTTTACTTTTTTTTTATTTTTGCAATAATATATAAACGAAAAAAATTTTATATTTAAAAATTATTATTTTTACCTTTAAAATTATAAGTTTTACGTTAATTATAATAATAACTTTATTAATTTAAAATATTTTAAAAAAAATTATAATTTTTACTTTTATTTATTAATAAAAACAACTTTTTTTTATTTTATTAATTTTAACAAATTTTTTACACTTTTTTATTTTTTAAAAACAATATAATTAAATATATTATTTAATAATAAATTTTTAAGCAATAATTTTAAACTATTAAGTTTATTATTATTAACTTTAATACTTTTATTTATGCTATTAAAGTAAATTATAAGCTTTAAATTATTATTACTTTTTAATTAAAATTATAATATTTAAAGTTTTAAAGTTATATTATTTATTAAAATTTTATTAAACTTTAATAATAATAATAATTTTTTAAAAGTATATATATTTTTTAAAAATTTTTAAAAGCTTTTATATAATATACTTATTTTTATATTTATTATTATTTTTTTTAAAAAAAAACTTATATATATATTTTTTTTATATTATTATTTTAAAAAACTTTATAAAAAACTTTATATAGTAAAAAACGCATTAAAATAACTATTAAAAAATATAAAGTTTATAAAATAACTTTAAAAATAACTAAATAAAAAAAAAACTTAAAAACTTTTTAATAAATATAGCTTATTTTATAATAAAAATTAAATTTTGCTATATTTATAACTATTATATATTAACTTATTATAAAAAGTTAAAAAAAAATTTATTATTAAAATTATAATAATTAAAACGGTAAAAAATAATTTTAACGTTATTTTAAAGTTAATTAATGCTAATAAATAGTTTATTTTTAATAAAAAAATTAAACTTATATTAAATAAAACTTTTAATATAGTTTAAAAACGTTTTAAACTTTTTATATTATTTTTTTTATAGTTATTAAATTTATTACTATTAATAATTAATATAATATTTAATTTAAAGTATATAATATTATTATTTTATAATATTTAAGCTATATTGCTTAAATATTTTTTATAATTATTAACTTTAACTTTAAAAAAAACTTTAAATATATTATTTTATTAATATTTAAAATATTTATTACATGCTTTTACTTTATTAATAATGCTATTTTTAAAATATATTTTAAAAAGTTTTTTAACTTAATATTAATTAAATATAATAATAATATAATTTAATTTATTAAATAATTATAATAAATTATTATTAAGCTTAAATTTTTAAATATTAATAATAAATTAAATATATTTACTTTTTATATTATTTACTTTTTTTTAATAAAGTTAAATAAAAAATATAATACTTTTTTTATTGCGTTTTTTTAATATAATAACTTTTTTTTATTATTATTAGCAATATTATAATATTAAATATTATGTTAAAAATTGCATTAATAATAGCTAAAAAAAAAATAAAACATTAAACTATAAAATAATAATAAAAAAAAAGTTATTATATTTATTAAAATTAGCAATAAGCACGACTTTAATGCTAAGTATTATATTTATAAATGTTATAAAAATAAATATTATTATTAGTAATATTTTAAAAAAGTTAAGTTTATTTATTAAATTAATAATAATAATAATAATAGTAAAGTTAATAATAATAATAAAAAAAATAAAGCTATTAAAAAAACTATTAAAAAGTAAAGCAGTTAAATTAAAAAAAAAACTAATAAAAAGCTATTAAAAATAAAAAGTAAAAAAATAATAATAAATTTAATAATAATAATAAAAACTTTATTATAGTACTTTTTATAATAGCTTTAATTATTTTAATTTAAGCTTTATTTTAATATAATAATAATAAATAAAAGTTTGTTAACGTAATATTAAAAAGTATTTTAAAGCTTAATATTAAACTTTTTATTATTATTTATTTAATTAATAGCTTTTTTTAATTATTTTTTTGCTTTTTTGCTATATTTATTATTAATAATACTTTATAAAAAATTTTAAAAGTAAAAATAGCTTTTTATGTAATTATTATATAAAATGCTATATTTTTTAACTTAAAAGTTATTAATTTTATATTTTATTATTAAAAAAACTTTATAACTTTATAACTTTATAAAAGCTTATTTATAAATAGCATTAATAAAAAACTTATATTTATATTAAATATTAGCGTTAAAAAAGTTTATATATTAATAAATAAAAAATAAGTTTATATTTTTATTTTTAATGTTTTATATGTTTTTAACGTAAATATTAACTTTATTTTTTTTTTAGCTATAATAAAAAAAAATTTTATTATAATTGCTAATAAATATAAAATTATATGCTATATAAAAAATAAAATAGTTTTTTAATATATTTAATAAAATAGTTTATATATTTTAAATTAATTTATACCGAAAAAAATAGTTTAAGCTGCAATATATACTTTTTATTTAATTAGCTACTTTTATATGCGCTTATAACATAAAAAAATAAACTATTTAAAAAATTAAAGCTTTTAAAAGCTATTATTAATATTTATTAGCATTACTTTATAAAAAAAGGTTTATTTTTATAATAAATATACTATAAACTGCTTATAATAACGCTTATATAAAAATATTATATAAAAAAGTATTAAATTAATAAAATAGATTTATATTAACATAATTAGTTTTTTTTTTATTATAAAAATTAAAAAAAAAATATTAAGCTATATTTATTAATAATTTTACTTAGTTTATTTAAGCTTTTTTATTAGTAAATAAATTTTTAAAAAAAAATTTAAACTATTTTAAATTAATATTAAATAAATTTAAACAAAATATATAGCGCTATAAAAGCTTATATTTAAATTAAAGTAAAAAAAACATAATAAACATTTTAAAGCTTTTTTATAAAAAATAAAATATTTAATTTTATTATATAGCTATATAATAATATAAATAAAACAGCATAATAAAACGCTTTAATTATACTTTAAAAAAATGCTTTAATATAATATTAAATAAAAAAACTATATTTAAAAAATATTAATTATATATATTATTTATAATGCTATATTTTTATAATAAATTTTTTAATAAAATTATTAAAAAAATATTATATAAAGCATAATATAATAAACTTTTTAATTTAACTTATTTTTATGTTATAAAAGCTTTTAATTAAGTTATTATTTTAAAGCTATAAAGTAAAAAACTATTGCTTTAATTAGTAAAAATATATATAATAAGTTATTAAAAATTTATTAATTATATAGTTATAGTTAAAAAAAAAATAAAAAAATAAAAGTTATTAATAATATTATTTTTAATAAATAATAAATATATATTAATTTTAAATTATATTATAAAAAATTATAGTAAAAAATATTAATATATAAAGTATTTTTTTTAAAACTTTTAATTATAAAATATTTTATTAATTACATATTAAACAAGTTAATTAGTTAATATAAATAACTTTAATATTATTATAAATAATTATTATTATAAAAAAGCTTTTAACATTTTAATAAAGCTTTTTTATTATTTATAAAAAAAAATTAACTTTTTAATTAATTGCTAAATAATTTTTTAAATATTAATAAATTTATTAATAATATTATATATATTAATAAAAAATTTATATTTATAATTAAAATTAAGTTAGCGCTTTTAATAAAAACTTTTAAAGTATATTTTAAATTTAAAATTTTTTTATACTATTTAATAAAAAAAATAAATAAATATATTTATTTTTATAAATTAAAGTTATTTATAAAATTTAAAAAAATTAAATATAATAATTTTATATTTTAATAAAAAGCATTTATTTTTTAAAAACAATTTATTGCTAATATAGCTTTTTTTATAATAGTAATTAAAAAAATAAAACTTAAAAAATTTAAATTTTATAAAAAAGCTAAAAACTTTTTATAATAAAATAAATAAAAAAAAGCTATAAACTTTAAATATAAGTTATTAATAAATAATTATATTTAAACTTTAATATTATTATTTAAATATAAAAAACTTTTTAATAAAAAATAAATATATAAATTTAAAATAAGCTTTAATAAAAAAGTATTATAATATAAAGCTAAATAAGTAATTAAAAATTTTAAACAAATTATAAAAATAAACTTTAATAAAACTTTTACTTTAATAGTTAAACTTATAAACTATAAAGCTTTATTTATTATAATAATTATTTTTAATTTAAAAATTAATTAAATAAACGTTAAAATAGCTTTTTTTTATAATAACATTAATAAAAAAGTTTATATAAAGTAATTATTAAAGTTTATTAATAATAACTATTTAAATTAAATTTATAAGTTAAATAAAGTATTATATAGTTTAAAATAATTATTAAAAATATAATATAATATTTTAATAAAATATTTAAAAAAATTAAAATTTTATTTATTTATATTTAATATAAAAATTTTTATAAAAAAATATATTTATATTGCTATTTACATTAATAACTTTTTTATTATAAAACTTTTTAAATTAAACATTATAAAATTAAAATAATATTTAAGCAATTAATTTAAAATATTTAATTTAAAATTTTATAATTATTATTTAAATATAATTATACGTTAAAATAAATAATAAAAAGTTATTTATTTAAAATAACGAGCATATTTAAAAAAAGTTTTAAAAAAATTTAAATATTAAAACGTTAAATTATATTACGTTTTTATAGCTTTATTTATTAAGTTAACTTTAAAAAATTATAAAGCTTTTAAAAATATAAAATAATAATATATAAAAGCTATTAAATTATTAATATATACTATACTTAATATAAAACTTAATTTAACTTTTTTAATATTTTATTTTAATAAGTTTATAATAAATTTAATAAAAAAATATTGCTAAAAAGTAAAATAAGTTATAAAATATATTAAAAAAATATTAAATTTAAAACTATATTATAATAAATTATTAAAACATTTTATAAAATATATAAATATTAATTAAATTAATAATATTATATTAAAAAAATTTATTTTAAAGTTTATTTTTAACTTTAATAATAAAATTATTAATTAAAAATTTAAAAAATAAACGTTTATAGCTTTATTTAACTATAAAACAAAATATATAATATAAATTTAAATTATTAAAAAAGCTATATAGTTTAAAAAATTATTTAAAAAACTAAAAACATTTAAAATAATTAAAAATATATTTATTATAATTATTTATAAAAATAATTAAAAAGCTATAATATTATTAAAAAATTTTAAATATTATAAACAGTTAAAATATATAAATATTTAATATTATTTTATATATAAAGCATAAAAAAAAAGTAAAATAAACTTTTAATATATACTTATATAAAAATAAATAATAAATAATTTAATAAAGCTTTTTTTAAAACTTTAATTTAATTAGCTTTAAAATAGTAAAGTTTTAAATTAAAAATATATTAAAAAATAATTAAAATATTTTTACTTTTACTTTAATATTAATGTTTATTATTTTTAATTT
>MU394089.1:333040-371854 GCA_022578605.1 Camillea tinctor | reverse complement strand
TAAATGTCACCCCTTATTCCTTTTCTTTTTCTTTTTCTTTGGAGAAAGAAGCATGTTCCTTCCCATAGTCCTTTGTTTTTATTTTCACGACATACCTAACAAATAAGCCTATAACCTACCCCCTTTCCCTTACAGGCAACTTGGCTCTGCCCCCACTTATACCCCCTTTTCTCTTATAAGTCCTTGAAGAACATGGGTATCGGTCACAGCAACACATCCATCTAACCTTGCCCACCCCATAAGCATATAAAATGAATCCCTGCCTTTACTAACCACTTCTTATTCTCCTCATCTGCAGCGGCACCTACACCGAAGGCTACAGCACCTTCGTCAACCACCGGTGGCAGTGCAACTTCCCCCACACCACCGACAACCAATGCGCAGACCAGCTCTGGATGCGGCAGAACAGCGACGAGCCTAAGGGAGTCGTCCTCTTCGTGCGAACCGACTGCGTCACGCGCGAGCCGCTGGGCCCGGAATTCCAAGACCCGGTCTACAACGAACCGGACGTTGCGCTGCCGCGCGGCGCCGTCGCCGCGCTGCAGCAGTCCTGGGTGGTGAACACGTGCTATGCGGAGCCGCGCGACAACGGGTACCACTTCGACATCCGGGGGCGCGGGTTCGCGGACGGCGACCTGGGCCCCGACGGGGAGAAGCTGCACGACGCGCTCAACCAGTGCGGCGGGGGTGATGTGTCCGGCTGGGCGTTCGAGTGGACCCCGGCGGATGGCATGTATGACTGGTACGCGTCTGGCGTTGTGCCCGGCGAGAGCAAGGTCTGCATCGGCCAGGCTATTGTGGCGCACGGGGGTGTGACGGCCGATCGGTGCGACTAGGTGGATGTCTTGCCGGCGTACGCGTGCACTTATGGATCACGAAGGAATGGATGAATGAATGCATGCGGGCTTGATGATTGGGAGGATGAGAAGAAGGAGACGAGGAGAAACAAACAGAAAAGACAAAAAAAAAGACTCAGTTGTATATTAGAGAACATGGTTGACCTCCCCATGACATGGGAGGTAGGTCTGGCGTAGATGGACGCACTTGTGGTTGATAGGGACCCTCGCGGGTTCAGCACCACACACGCATACCCAATAACACGCCAGAACGTGTTAAGACAAATGCCTATCTCGAGTTTTCCCATGCTGAATGTGAATTATTATGCTCCGTAAACTGAGACCATCACTGAGTCATTGCAGCTATCTCTCATGGCAAAGAGGAAAACCTTTATGTGGTATGAAATTATCTAGCATTAGGTTCTGGGTATATACGATATATACCTAACTAATAACCTATGTTGGATTCTTTTTTATGGTAACCTCGCGTTGTTTATGTGACCTCACCTCACTACTAGGAGGCATAAAACCCTGGTAAGTATATAGGCTGAAAACAGGGGGCAAGTAGGTCGCATAGGCAGGCGTCTCTCAGGTTTCCCAAATTTGAAATGGGGAAGGGGGGCGGGGATTATTGAATTCATCAGCAGCACTTTTTATTTCTAAATCTTGGCCAATCACGCTTGGGCTTTCAGTTAACTCTCAATATGGCAAGTTCATAAAAAAGCTGCATTCTCTGGTAATACTGTATAAACAGCCCATCACGAAACCTGCACTTTCTTCCTAGCAGTATACTTTCTGCGCTGCTCAAAAAGACTAACCTAGCTACCATCACGAGGCAGCTCCGCCGCTCCCATATATCTCGTCCAGGCTCGGATCCCATTCCTCCTCATCGTCCCAGACGGGGGTCAGTATGTACTTGCCCATGACCTGTCCCATGCCATAGGCGAATCCCGTGCTCTCTTCTGGGTCGTCCGCGTTCTCGTGCTGCTCGACCATGATGGCTGATGTCAGGAACTCCGTCTCGGTCCCCATGCCGAGGTGCATGATCGTGCCGCCCCAGTCGAGCTCCACCTTGCCGGACTTGCGCACATTAAGTTTACCCACGAAACCGCCTCCGGGCGGCAGACCGTCGAAAGTGGACTGTGTTATCTCGGTGCCTTCTTCAGCCTTCACCTCGGGGTCGGCGCTGCTGGTGAGGTCGACCTCTTCGCCATTTCCGCCCATTGGGTTTTCTAGCGGCGGAAGGATGGGTGGCATTTGGAATAAAAATAGCTGATCGTCTTTCTCTTGCCCCTCCTGGCCTTCCACAGGAGCACTGAGGCTAAGTCCGTGTATCAGATTCTCTAGATCAATGGTAGTGTGCATAAATTCTGGATCCCGTGCCTTCTTTTTCTCCTTGCGCTTTTTCTTTTCTATTATCGCTTGCTCCACAGCAGTGCCGTCTTCGCCGACCATTGGTTTCTTCTTCAATTCCGGAGACAGAGGTGCTTTCGGCTGCGCCTCGGGAATATCCGCCATATCGATATCCTCACCCTCCGGACCTGACCCCGGCTCCGATTTCACCATTACCTGGTTCTTCGGGGCGGCATGCCAAACTTCGTTGTCCTCATTGATCGCCATATCTTGGTGATCTTGAACATGAGAATCAACAAATAGGCCGCCTTCGTCTTCGGATGATTGGCGGTCTTCTTCCTCCAGCTCAGCCTGGGTTTTGACTTTTACTTCTGCCTCCTCATGTTGCGTTCGCAATAGACCAACGGGAAGGTTGCCTGTGGACTTCTGGGTATAGCGAGATGGTTGATAAAGAGGAGTGCCATCTTCTGCATGGCCGTCCGTAAGTCCATTTAGGAGGTCGATATTTACTCGGGCCTCGTGCTCTCTTCTGGGCTGATATCTCATGCGGAATTGCAAATCGCTCTCGCCCTTGGATCCAGAACCTCGACCTGAGCCCCAGCTGCTCCGACCAGTGCCATCTTTGACATTCTCTGAATCATATGTAAGTTAGCAACATGTAAATATATATATATAGTTATATAATATATCTTACCTTGCGCTATTGCGGAGAATGGTCCGCTGGCTGTGACGGTTTTTCTGATAAGTCCTCGTTGCGATATATCTCCTCTACCGCGACCTCTCCTTGCTCGGCGCTCTTCAGCTCGCAACTCGCGTTCTTCAGCCTTGATTTTTATGGCAAGATCGCGATCTCTCTCTTCTGCTAGTCTTTGCCGCTCTGCCGCATCTCTCCGGACATTCTTAGGTTTGAAGCGACTTCCACCTCTCGTGAGCGCGCTTGGGGTCTGTGACTGTCGTGAAATGGCTGGAGTCCCCTCATCAGGAATGGTTTGTGGGAGTGTGGGGGTATCTGATGGCGCTTCTTGCTGTTGTGAATTGTTGTTCTGGGATGAAGCTTCATCGACCGAGGCTCTGCTAGAGGAGGTTGGAGCAGCAGCACCTCTTCCACCTCTCCCGCCTCTCCCTCGACCAGCTCCACGTGAAGTTCCTGGTGCCATAGTTTTAGACCGGCGAAAATATAAATAATAATCTGTGGTTTTTTTTTATTTATACTTTTATCTTTCTTTTATTTATTTAAATTCCTTTTTGCGAAGGAAATCGATTGTCAGTTGTCATGTGTAAGTTGGAAAGAGAGAATAATTCACTTTCACTTTTACTTTCACTTTCAGTCTTCTTACTCACTGAGCTGAGCAAATGACTGAAAACTTTATGGTGGGGCCTAAGTTCAAAGGACAGTGGAATGGTGGGGCACAATCGGACAGCGTTGTATGTACCTGTTGTATGTACCTGCGCACTAGAACTGCATTGTGAAGTGCAACAGTAAGTGCATCAAGTGGGAACACTTGCACGGCAGCTGGTCACTTAGTTATGCATGCATAGGAATAGCACAAGGTAGGATAAGATATAAAAGAGAACTGGGAGTTGTAAAGATTATCTATCTTGTTGTTCTCCTTGATATCTATCTTTTCTAGAATTAGATCTCATTGTAAATGCCAGTGTCTACACATTAGGCATTGAGATATAGCGTTCAACGCATACCGAAACCTATGATATACTAGGTACCCAGTCTAGGTAGGTATACAACTCCCAATCATAGACTTCTAAAGGGCCAGGTTAAATGTTTAAAACCAAGACTTCGTGAGTGGTATCATCTACTACCGGACACATATCAAAGCCTGTTCACCGAAATCGCGCTCAATGCTACCCTCCTGGACTAGCATCGATCCTATCCAGCTCCGGCCAGCTTCCACGGTAGGGGCGCCGAATTTGACCACGATGCAGCCGCGAACATCAGCAGCAGACCAGAGTATACCTAAATCCTTTTCCTGACTGAGCCTCGTAGCACGCCAATCGTCAAACAACGAGCGAGGTACCGCATCTTCTTTCTCGCGTGCCTCGTTGCTCCGAAAATCTCGAGCGCCCAGCCGCGGCAACGCAGCAAACTCCGTCAAGAAGAACTGGCCAAGGCGTTTGGTCATAGGCCCCCTCAGAACTAGAGTTCCAATTATAGCCTGGCCATGCATAGATTCTCGGAGGGTTTGGGATCGCGTAGGCCCTGCGGCGCCGTCGAGGATGATAGCATCCCGCACGAGAAGTTGACTCTTCGCATCACCCCCTTCCGTAGATGCCCATACTTCGTTGCGCCCAACCCAGTGGGTTAGACTCCAGTTCTCGCCTCGCGCTGTGCGCCCTTGGGTTACCCAGTCTAATAGGTACAGGGATGCGCCGCTGTCTAGTTTGAAGATCTGGATTTGCTCGTAAACGCTTCTCTCGAAGGGCTGGACTGGATCGGGAAGAAGACAGAGTGCAGCACCTCTCCGGATATTTACGTTTAACTTCTGTCTAGTCACAATGTCCGGGGTTATGGACGGGAAGACCTTGGTGTATCCTTGGGTCACAATGCTTAGCTTAGCATCTGATTGGACGTCGACAGAGAGGTTGACTCGATCCCCACCCACCAGACCTCCCCCATAGGATAGGAGGAAAACCAGTACACTTCCTTTGTTGGCGGAGGAAGATGATGGTGAAATAAGCTTAAGGGGGTATTGATATGTAATACTTTCTAACGTAGAGACCTTATTCGGTGCCAGGTTCACGACAATGTGCCCTTCGCCCGGTTTGGACGAGGACTTTGGGAAGGGTGATATCATACTGCAGACGAGTTAACTCGTGTGTGTGGGAACGAGAGAGAAAGAAAGAAAGAAAGTGAGAGAAGCTGACGATGTTTAGGGGGGGGGTTGTTAGTATTAGTAGTTTGTACTGGTTTGACCTGGTGAGTAGGCATTGATGTTACCTCCTATCTATTAAAGCAGCTGACCTTTTTCTTTTATTTTAAGGATTGGTTGTTGGACATGTAGTAGGTAGGGAGCTAGTGAGACGAGATGTCTCTTTACCTAACAATTAGTAAAATTACGGAGGTCCCTACCAAAAGTCGACGCCGCGCCAAGAAATGCCAAGTATATGGTGGTTTGTGTGAGCAGCTAGTTGCAGCTGCTCAACAGCTGCTAAAAGCTGTGCACTATAAACTTTAGTGCTTTTAGTTAGTAATAGCTGCTATCGATAAAAGCTTTTAGCGCACGAGCATGTAATTGTAGCACTATGATTAGTGGGTTAATTTGAGGTTGGAGTTACAGCTGCACAACAACTGTTGCCAGAATAAGTCGAGACCTTGGCATTTCTTGGCGCGGCGTCGACTTTTGGTAGGGACCTCCGTATGTAGGTACCTTTTTTTAAAGTATTATGATTGATTAACCTGTTGGTATGTTTTTTAGAAGGTACATTAGCAGATTAGGTACTACATACATAGTACTACATCATGTATTAGTATGCAGGACATGGGTAACTACCTAGGTAACTAATGACGGGACTTGAAGGTTAATGGTTACGGAGTATGTGTAAGAGCAAGGTTACCTAAACCTTATCAATGTATAGTGCAACTAATCAGGGAAGTTCAAGTAAGAATTAAAAAAAATAACGCTTGGACCACTTAAATTCATTTTTTCATTGAACACGCTCCTCCATCGTCCGTCCTCCCGTCTTCTTCTCCCCACCACGCGCCTTCTTGTCAACATTCCCACCTCAGCGACCTACATTCTCTTATCCAACAGGCTATGGTCGCGTCGCATTGTATACCTCCATATGTCATCTTCACGATTGCCCCTAATGGAGACATCAGACAATAATCCAGGTTCATCTCCCGCCGCCCCTGATTCCTCGCGCCGAAGATCTCGACGCGTCGTGCGGCCTCCTCAGAAGTTCTCGCCTGAGCCTCATTCTTCCCAGCCCGACCACTCCTCCAAGCGCAAGAGAGGCGCCGACAACGAAGAAGACGCCGAAAACGAGGGGCCCGAAGTTGAAGAGGAAGAGCCCGAGCAGGACCCAAGCGACGAGGACGAGGACGAGGACTCCGAACATGAGCCCTCTTCTAGATCACGGAAATCCAAATCGAGCCAGAAATCTCGTTCCAAGAAACCCGCTGCCAAGAGGGCCAAGGTCAATGGCAATGCGCCTCCCGCCCCTGCTTCTGCCTCGAGTGCGCCCGCTGTGAAACTCCCGAACCGACCCAAGAAAACCGTGCGAGTGGCCATCGCAGCCAGACGCGACGGTGATGATTTGTACTGTAAGGATGACGCATTTCTGCGGCGTATACCTCACCAACTGATGCGCTGACATAACTACAGCTGAGGTTTTTGGCTCTGGGAATACATCTCAGGATGTGGCCAGCCACTGGTTCCAGCGTTATAGAGACGACGATGCCAAGGCCTTGGCCGAATTGATCAACTGTGTCTTGCTTGCGGCCGGATGTGAACAGCAATTGACAGAGGACGACATTAGAGACCCCGAGAACTCAGCCAACAGACTATCGGAATTAGAAGAGGCGTATGAACAGGTGCGCGACTACCGTTTCTTGAGAGCCCCAGCGTACTTGGTTCATGATACTAACCTCCAATGATAGACTAGTATTTCTGACTACCCCCTGATTTCAAGGGCAAAGAGTAGCAAGAACTTCCGGGAGCTTCTTGTTGGGTTCTTCGATTCGTTGGTCAATGTGCTCCACGAGACCGATGTTCTATACAATGACGAGGGTCTGCTCGATAACATCCATCGATGGGTTGGCATTATGTCTTCTTCCGCCCTGCGGCCCTTTAGACACACGGCGACCACCGTCGGATTATCGATGCTTACCGCATTGATAGAAGTAACAAAGCAGCTAGATGATCGAATTACAAAATCAAACCAGGCCCTTCAGGCCGAATCCAGCCGCAGAGGCAAAAATAAGACTCTCGTCGAAAATACGAAGAAGGCCCTGGATACTGCAAACGAGAACCGCGAATTTGTAGATGTTAAGGTCAAGGACCTATTCGACGTTGTCTTTGTTCATCGATACCGCGATATTGACCCTAAGATTCGTGCCGAGTGTATTGAAGCCCTTGGCACCTGGGTTTGTACCCTACCCACCGTATACATGTCTCCAGAGTATTTGCGGTACCTCGGATGGCTGTTATCCGACGTCAACATCACCACGCGACTAGAAGTTCTCAAACAGCTAGCGAGGGTCTTGAAGCGAGATGCAGAGAAGCTGGCGCATTTCATTGACAGGTTCCGGCCTCGTTTGGTCGAAATGGCCACGAAAGACTCCGAAACTAGTGTGCGTGTCGCGGCAATCGCTGTTGTTGATATCCTGCGAGCGTCCGGTATGCTGGAACCTGAAGAAGTAGATTCCGTCAGCAAACTTCTCTTCGATTCAGAAATAAGAATTCGTAAGGCTGTCGTAGGTTTCTTCGCCAAGCTGGTTCAAGAACTCATCGATAACAAAATTGATGAAATCGGTGGTCGCGATGCATTAGACGAAGTTTTCGGCGATGACGATGAAGACAACTTCGATTCACTGCGGAAAGATTGGATCAACATCAAGGCTCTTGCAGAGAACTTGGCCGTATACGACGGCCAACTAGACGAAGAACAAGATGAAATAAGACATGGGTTGGATGTGGCAGCCGATGTTGTTAACTCTACCATACCCGAGTCTCGCATTGCCTTGGCTGCCCAAGTACTCTATGAGAGAATACCCGAAGTCAACAATTGGCAAGTCCTTGCTGGATACCTCTTGTTCGACCACACGACGAGCTCGAAATCGAGATCGTCGAAGTCGAAGACCAACTCTATAGAAGCTGCTACGAAAAAGGCGGTTGCCCCTGAACCGCGCGAGGAAGCTATTTTGCTCGAAGTCCTCGCCACTGCAGTCAAAGAAAGCATAGCCTCGTCCTCAGAACATGATAGGAACAAGAAGCCGACAAGAAGAGTTGACTCTGATGCCCAGGAGGATGCTGGAATGCAACTCGCCAGCATCATTCCTCGTTTACTAAACAAGTTCGGGTCAGATCCTGCGATGGCTGCGACAGTCTTGCGCTTAGAGCATTTCTTAGATCTGGATGTATTCCAGCACCTTCGTCAGAACTCCGCGACGTACGAAAAGCTCTTGGATGAGATCACAACCCAGTTTACGCGGCATGTCGACCAAGCCCTGCTGAATGAAGCAGCAGCGGCATTGATTCATGCCAGACAGTACGAAGAGCTAGAAGAACTGACCGACAACAAACTAGCGGCGCTTTGGGATGGCTCAATCAATGCTCTACGGAATATCGATAAAATCTGCGAGCTTTCCGCCCGAGGCAACCTTGACCGAGCTGCACTTACAGAGCTAGCCCAGACTCTGATGAAGATTAGCAAGCTGGGTAGCATTGCCGATTGTGTGGATACTCTTGAGGCTCCTGGAGCCTCGATTGACTCCGACCGGTCGGCTATCAAAATTCTTACTGGAATTGTACACCGCGGCATTCTAGAAGAACCAGACGAAGAGCTCGACGATGCCGAGGATGAAATTGTGGCACTTGCCATCAAGTGCTGTCAGTTCTACATGATGTGGAAAGTACGAAGATTGCGGAACGCTGTCGACAATGATGAAGATATACCCGATGATACATTGGATGAACTAGTCATCTTGCGCAAAGACTTGATGACAAATATAATACAAACTTTCTCGTCGCGAGGTTTTAATGACGATCTTCGCTTATTTGCCCTCGGCAGCGCCTGCGATCTCTGCGGATTGTTTGTGTTTTTGCGAGGCGTAGTCAACGGCCCCCAAGCCACAAAATATGGGAAGCTCCGGCCCCTCCTTGAGAAGATGCCCGCAGACCTTATCACCCAAGAGATCATACCCATCTTCGATGCTGCGGAGCGTGCATACGCAAAGCGGTCTAAGAAAACTCTCAATGACCCTGACGACGATGAGGATCCGCTAGACGATGAGCTACCGCCGGAAGACGATGAGGACGAGGACCTCACGGAACAGGAACGATTCGCTGCTGAGCTCAAGGCCGAGAAAATCCTCTGTGAGCTCACCGGCCGACTCGTCTTGGCCATCATGGCCAAAGTCCTAGACGACAGCGGCCCGCAAGCCGGCAAGCTACGCAAGCGGCTCAACCGGAACAAGAACAAGCTAGGGCCTAACTTCCGCGAGGTCGTGGCCTTCCTCGACGAAGAACACGTGCGCGAGCTCCGCGCCGGAGGCAAGAAGAAGCCCCTAGCTAAAGGCAAGGGCAAGGAAACCGCGGCGGCAGCCAACAAGAAGCCTGCCCTGAGCGCGGAGCTCGTCATTGACGACGACGAAGATGAGGGTGACGAGAACGAAAACCACAGAGCGGCGGATGATCCATTCGAAGAAGAGGAGGAGCCCGAGGAGGGCACCGTGGAGGACCTGAGGCGCCGCGAGCTGCTCGATGATCCAATCGAGGATGATGAGGAGGAGGAGCGGCCGGTAGGAAACGAAGATCGGATGGATGAGGATGATGACATCCTCGGGGATTAAAAGTAAACGAGGAGAGGATAAGTAATGGGATAAACAGAAAAAGGCACTATTCAAACTTAGGGCGGAAGGAGGAAAGAGAGAGAGGGATCCCCCAACAAAATGAAGTAGTAGTGTCTGTCTTAAACTTGGATGGGGGCGGGAAGCGTTTCTTTTGCTTTATGTCTTTCTGCTTGCTTCCTTGCTTCCCTTTTTTTTCCTTTTTTTATTGTACATGAAATGTCCTCTCTTATGACCACATAGGTTACGCGCGTTTGTGTTTTGATTGTGTGTCCTGTGTGTGGCTTTTAATGGGAATTGTTCTCTGTCTTTGTTTTATCGATCATTTTTTTAGTTCCCCTTCCTTGCATGATATGATGGGTGTTATAGAGGAGGGAAGGGAGCTGGAGAAGGACTAACAGGTACGGGGTACGGGAAGAAAGAGTGAAAGATAGGGGGAAGGGCTCAGGTAGGTAGGTATGTAGGCTGGAAGGTTGGCAGGAGGCAGAATAATGAGAGAGAAACCCACCCCCCTTTCATGAGGATTTTTGGTTTTCCCCCTTTTGGTGTGATGAACTACCTAATGTGCTTGCATTGCATTTCCCCCTCCTCCCTTCCTGCCCCGGAATAGGGAAACTAGCTAGATGATGGCTAGAGATTATTTTGTAATAGGGAATTAAAAAAACGACCGGGAGACTGGAAAGAGGCCCTTAGTTTATCTTTATACCTCCACGATGAAGCGTTTTTTTCGACTGCCTTACATCTAACCTACTAGCCTAACTTGCTACTTCACCCCCTGTTTACTCGGTTCTTCTCGCGGCTATGGACTGGGACATCTCACTCTTAACTTGGGCATCACGGGTTGTATGAGAAATGCGGGCTCGTGAGCAGACGACACTGCGTCTTGACTGGTTAAAATAGAATAGGACCAATAATTGTTCGGAATTACATACTCTTTCCCCCGCTCCTCAAGTCGTGGCCGTCGTGACTTTTCGAGTACAAAACGCACCCTGTGAGGTATATACAACCGAAGACAAATACCTAGGTAACCTAGAAATATACGCTACATCCAAGTCTTAGAGAGAATAACACAAAATCTACAGCGCTAAGATTTGACTCCCGCTTCCCCCCACCCCCTCCCCCTATCCCCCTTATTTTTCTACGCCGCGGGGTTTACTTCATAACCGACACTTCTTCCCCTTTTCCTAACAGCTTCCTCCACCGTAAACATGTCCCTTCCTTCCAATACGGGGGATCCCAATGCTGTTAACACCCCAGGCCGCGGAAAAGAAAAGCCTACATCGCTATCTTCGTACCGAACAGCGCGAACACGCGCTCCCAGCGCTTGTCCTCGCCGGCATCGGCCTTGCGCGGGTCCGGCTCGTGGACCTTGACGCCGTACTGGCGCACGCAGCAAGTGAAAGGCTTGTTCGACACGTTGTCCTTCTTCTCCTGCGGTTGTAAGTTGTTGTTGTTGGGCGGGGAGCTGTCGGGCGGGGGCTGGTTCGCGGCCAGGCGCTTCTGGTTGCGCAGCTGCAGCTGCAGCTCGGCGGTCTTGAGCTCCTCGAGGTCGCCCCACAGCTTGAAGAGCTGCTCGCGCAGGGCGCTGAGCTCGGAGGGGTGGGCGCGGAGGCTGGAGGGGGGGGGAGTAGTTAGCATGTGGGGAAGTAGGGGGAGAAGGGGGATGGGGAGGTGGGTAGCTTACTCGCAGGCGTCGAGGCCGGTTAGGAGCTGCGCCTCGGTGTTGTCTACTACCACCCAGAACTTGGCGAGCTGACCCTTGGCCTTGGGGTTGACCTCTTCCAGCTGCAGAGCGAAGCGCCATTCCCAGACCTTGGCCCCCGTGTAGCGGTTGAGGGTGCCGCGGTCTTCGTCGTCCTCCGAGTCCGACGAGGAGTCCTCGCTGTAGTCGGACAGGAGGTCGGCTTCGGCGGTTTTGCGCCAGCTCGAGAAGTTCTCGAGCTTATAGGGGCGGAAGTCCACTACGCGGGCGTTTGTCCGATACTTGGCGCAGACGAACGGTAAGGTGAGTGTCACTTCCTGCCGGTCTATGTTGGTGATCCATTGCACTGGTTCTATTATCGCCGATACCAGGGTGACAGGCTCGTCGTGGCTTTCACATTTGACTACCATCGTGTTAGTAGAGATTACTCGAGTGGACAGGTTTCGTGTCTTACCGAGCTCATTGAGTCCAAGCCTTGCTTCGGCCCTTTTATCTTGTTCTTTAACCTTCAACTCAAGTGCTTCACGTGCTTCCTTTCGCCGCAACCTGCTGTTCTTCGTTTCGCTATCTTCTTCAGGTTTTCGCTTCGCTGCACCGCTAACAACACCATTATTCGCCGCAAAGCTCTTCTTTTGCTTCTTCCTAGCCTTCTCGTAGTCCAGTTTTCGCCGGACTGCTTCTTTGAGATTTTTATCACAAGTATCTGGGTCATTGGTTTCGAGTACGTCAACGGACAATTGGCCACTAAAAGATGTCCGGTCTTCTCGTAGGAAACCCTCAAGATTGTTCGCATTGCGGCCAAACTTGATCTGGAGATTTCGTAACCGCACCCACTGTCCAGCCCTAACTTCCGATCTTATATAGCTGGCGTGTGGTTCGAAGCAGGTGACCTGCATTGACCGTCTGCCGTAAGGGCCAGGCCAGCCTTTGGCCGCTGGAATAGCGGTGTTGACATAGCCATAGGGATCCCCATCGCGCCCAGCCGGTTCGTTCGTCGCATCCCAGGAGAACTTATAAAAGTCCTCATTCTCGGTATAGTCGGACACCCAAAGAGTGACTATATCCGCCAGGTCAAATGGTTCCTTCAGGACTTGTACAATAGCATCGCAGAACTGGCCGGGTCTGACGCTACCGAGGGTGGCGAACTTATCCTTGACTCTGCGAGATTGGTTTACCTGCATATCGAACGTAGTAGGAGTAGGAACTGGATCCTTTTCAATGGTGTGGAACAGCCAAGAGACATATTCGTTCTCCTTGTCATCAGGAACACGGTCCATAGAACGCTGCGGTAGATGTAATGCGCATTTAGCGGAACCAGGTGGTTTGGGTATTTCACTTGCGCTATAGACATAGACTTTGGTCATTCTCCGATTTGACAACAACGATACCTCACTACGGTAAAGCTGGACCTTGGCTGCTACTACTATCACAACATCGCCGGCGCTTGGCTGAGGCATCTCGTTCTCTGGGCGAAAGAGAATAATGTCAAGACCACTAGCGGGAGAATCATAATCCAGCGTAGATTGGTCGTATAAAGTTAAGGTGGCTTTCCAATCTATACCGGAGCATTGTTAGTAAATATTCATATATCTCTTTTCCTTCCAATTTCTTACCAGTTCTATTGGTTGGAATGGGGGCCCGAAAATCTTTAAGCAAGCCGATGACATTAGCAAAACTACCAACCGGTACCTTCTGGCCATGGATATCCTTTATGGTAGTGTATCCGGATGGGAGTTCTTTTTTGTGATCTTTGTTCTGACCCTGAGTTGTAGAACCCGGTGGTTGCCTCGGTGCCATATTTAGTTTGGTGTGTTGTTGATAAGGGGGGATTTAGGCAATGTTTGATTTAGGGGCTTCTTCCCCCTTCCCCCCCCCTTTTTTTTTGTTTATAGTGATTCTAGGTGTTGTTGTTGTTATTATTGTTGTTGTTGTACTTGGATTAGGCAGTATGTAAATAATAATGGAGTGGGTGTCAATGGGTGTAGGTTAATTTGTATTGTAGGTTTTTAGTTTTTAGTTTTTAGTTCTTAGGTACCTAGGTATGTAGGAGTAAGTACACTACATAAGGTTAGTTTTGTAGATTAGGTACGTCTCGAAATGTCCTATGTTCCTTTTTTGTATTCTGCTCAGTGTTCTGTTCAGAATATGCATAGGCAATGCGCGTGTTGATGTCTAACACGCGTTAAGGTTAAATAAAAAAAGAGCTAGGCTGCTAGGTAACCTTAAAAATGGTTGCTGGCAAACCTCTCTTGGTCCAAGAAACGACAAGCATTAGCCCCACCATAGCCAGAAGTTGGGGGGGAGTTGGTAGCGCTGTCACATGATCTTCATGTGGTCAAACAGGTCAAACAGAGGGGTTCTTTCTCTTCCTACCTTACCTATGGTCTGTGCATCTGAGTTGCCACCGCCTGATTGGGTTTTTGGGGTGCAAGTACCTAGTGCAAGGTTAGGTAGACCGGGACTGCCAGACATAGAGTTGTACTCCCCCAAAACTTCCCACCCCTCATTGCCCCCCCTTCTAATCCCTCCCCCCCTCTAGGCAAAAAAGACCAGGCTAAGCCAGGCTACCGTTAGCGGTTGAAAGAGCGACCAAATCCATCTGAATCTAAATTCTTCTTCTGCTTCCAGCAACATCATAATTTCTTCCACTTTTTCTTTCCCCCCCCACCACCAACAAGTGTTTTTTTTTTTTAGCCTTCTCTCTTTGTTCTTCTTCTCTCAGTCGATCTTGGAGAAAACAAAAATTCTTCTTTTTCTTCTCTTCCTACTTTACTCTAACCCTACTCTACTTTCAACATCTACTCTCTAAAAGTAGATTTGATCCTTTACAACTCCACTCCATCACCACACACATTCATTGCCCTGCGCATTTGATTGATTTCAACTGCTTGCAGCTCACCCCTTGACTCTTGACTTCGGCATCAAAACGGGAGAAAAATAAAAACAAAATAAAATAAAAAAATAATCACCCCGCCTTGATCAAGAGGTTCTCTCTCCACCAACACTACCACCATAACCATCACCATCACCATCACCATCACCACCATCACCGTCATCTCCCCACTATCCGCCCATCATGTCTGATAAGTACATTCCCGAGCATCGTCGGAACCAGTACAAGGCCAAGGGCACCTTCAAGCCCGAGGAGCTTCGACGTCGCCGCGAGGAACAGCAGGTTGAGATTCGTAAGGCCAAGCGTGAGGAGAACTTGGCCAAGCGACGAGGTATCGGATCTGGTGACTCGCGCCCCGGTGCTTCTCTAGGTGCTGCTCCCGACAGTGACGATGACACCGCTCCTACCGAGAGTCAGGTATGTGTATATTTTTTTTTTCTTCACAAATTTTATCTACATATGATATCCACCCGTATGAGTTGCGCTGCTCCTCCTCTTCCACCTCCACCTCCTCCTCCACAATACACAACACAGTACAGTACAGCACATCACATCAAACTACCGTACATCAAACCACAGTAGTCTCAACTCCAGGCTCTGGCCCTCCCCCCTTCTCCCCTCCCTCTTTCCTGGTGGGCTGTTTTTTTGACAACCCGCAACCGCAAACCACCAACCCAATTCTGCAGCGCGCATGCAATCTATATTCTTTGCATCCGTCTGTCTGCTATTGGTCCCTCTTGGCCAAATTCATACCCAACTTCCGTTCTTGCTTGCATCCAGACTGACAAATGTAATTTTCGTAGCTCAACGAAGACCTCCCCCAGATGGTCCAAGGTGTTTTCTCCGAGCAGATCGACTTGCAAATTCAGGCCACAACCAAATTCCGGAAGCTGCTTTCTAAGGAACGAAACCCTCCTATCGAGGAGGTCATCAAGACTGGCGTCGTCACCCGATTCGTCGAGTTCCTACGTTCTCCTCACACCCTGGTCCAGTTCGAGGCCGCTTGGGCATTAACCAACATTGCCTCTGGCAGTGCTACCCAGACCCAAGTCGTCATCGAGGCCGGTGCCGTACCCATCTTTGTCGAGCTCCTAGCTAGTCCTGAGCCCGATGTTCGTGAGCAAGCTGTGTGGGCCCTTGGTAACATCGCAGGCGATAGCCCGTCCTGCCGTGACTATGTTCTCAGCTGCGGCGCTTTGAAGCCTCTGCTTAACCTGCTGGGCGACAGCCGCAAGCTGAGCATGTTGAGAAACGCTACCTGGACTTTGAGCAACTTCTGCCGAGGCAAGACCCCTCAGCCTGACTGGACCACCGTAAGTATACGCCTGTTCTGCGCCTATTCTTGTTCTATGCTTGTTCTACAGTACATAGAGTTTCACTGCGGCATGTTCTAACCCTATTGTATTAGATTGCGCCCGCGCTGCCAGTTCTAGCTAAATTGGTCTATTCTCTGGATGACGAGGTTTTGATTGACGCCTGCTGGGCGATTTCATACCTTTCGGATGGATCCAATGATAAGATCCAGGCTGTCATCGAAGCCGGTATCCCCCGCCGCCTTGTCGAGTTGCTCATGCATGCTTCGACCTCTGTGCAGACCCCTGCTCTGCGTTCTGTTGGTAATATCGTTACGGGCGACGACGTCCAGACCCAGGTGATCATCAATTGTGGCGCTCTGTCGTGTCTCTTGTCGCTTCTCAGCTCCAACAAGGACGGAATCCGGAAGGAAGCCTGCTGGACCATTTCCAACATCACCGCCGGCAACTCTCAGCAAATCCAGGCCGTCATCGATGCTAACATCATTCCACCTCTGATTCACTTGCTGTCCAATGGTGATCTCAAGACACGCAAGGAAGCTTGCTGGGCTATAAGCAACGCTACGAGCGGCGGTTTGCAGAAACCAGAGCAGATTCGATACCTGGTGGCTCAGGGTTGCATCAAGCCTCTGTGCGATCTGCTCGGTTGCCCTGATAACAAGATCATTCAGGTTGCCCTTGATGGTCTTGAGAACATTCTCAAGGTTGGAGATCTCGACAAGCAGGCAGCTGGCGAAGGTCCCGAATCGATTAACCGTTATGCGCTGTTTATCGAAGAGTGTGGTGGAATGGAGAAGATCCACGAATGCCAGACGAATGCCAACGAAGAGATCTACATGAAGTCTTACAACATTATCGAGAAGTACTTCTCCGACGAAGACGAGAACGCCGACGACGGAATGGGTGCTCAAGCCCAAGGCCCCAACGGTACCTTTGGTTTTGGTACCAACGGAGCTCAGGGTGGTGGCTTCAACTTCGCCAACGGTGCCGACTCGATGGATATGTAAAGAAAGAAAAAAAAAAGAAAAGGAAAAAAAAAGGTCTTCCATTGGCAGACGATACGAGAACATGTTCTCG
Organism: Camillea tinctor; assembly: GCA_022578605.1. Lineage (NCBI taxonomy): Eukaryota > Fungi > Ascomycota > Sordariomycetes > Xylariales > Graphostromataceae > Camillea > Camillea tinctor. The sequence continues at coordinate 355,155 of MU394089.1, read as the reverse complement.
GATAGTTGTCTACATTGACCCGATATCACGATCTCGCTGGGGCCCACTGCGTCACGTCACAACACTGATACCACCCCCCCGAATCCCCCCCCGCTTTGCACACACATTTTTCCACACCACAATCCAAGCCCAACAACGAACGGCGTTAATCGAGTTAATGAGGAGCATGATGGCACAACCAATCCACGGGAAAGATGGGCGTCATGGTAGCTTTAAAGCTCCAGCCCAGCAAGGCGATTGGAGGTAGAGAGGCTTATATTTTGTATCAGCGAGGGTCGTCAAAGGTAGCTTGAAAGCTCCTACCCTCATTATGGTCGCGGGTATGCACCGGATCTGGATGGAGGAAATGATCGCGGGTGCGTATTACCCAGCCCAAGCCGAGTCCGGAGCCTCTATGGTTCTCACTGGGGACTATAGGCGAATGATGGGCGATACTGTTAGTCCCAAGTGGGTAAAATAGCAGTTATCAACCGGGTCGACCAACTGAACAACTCACATGGATCTAGACCAAGTGGTCCTAGATCTCCTGTCTCGCGTAGTTTTAGGTTCAGTCAGATCTCTTAGCAAGGCTTTCGCATCCACAGATCAATCTCGAGAAAGCTTTTGCCACCCCCAAAAAGAATGTTCACCGTCCCATTGCCCCGAATTACAAGATGCTAGTATGTATGTAGCTCCTCCATCTCCATGTGTACGCCCACTGTATGTATGTACCAACAGATGTCTCGGGATAGACTAGCTTCCTTAGGGGTATGTACAACCGATACAATTCTGTATTAAGAATGTGGCTGTTTATTTTCCGTACACAGTTATCATAGGTCACATGCGATGATTTTCTTGATTTTCTGGACGGTGGCTTTCAGTCAGCATGCTCAAATATCTCCAGAAACCAGGGGCTGCTTATAGAATCCGCCTCCCCACATTCAAGACCCTTGCGTACCTCCCTTTATAGAAGGCTCCCCCGCATACATACGTCAACCTTGGCTTGCTTACAATGATCTGAGTGAGTGCCCACAGCTCCCCACGTTTCATGGCTGTGAGGAGGAGTGTCTACTAATTTGCCCATCGCGCAATCCAACCTCCTTTAAATAGCAGAGGCTACCAATGCTGTGCGGGTTCTCATTATACTCCATGGGTGGACTCTCTATAAATTATCAAATGAATCCTCTCATACCCAGAATACAAATATTATCCATGTATATTCCTTCTTTATAAACTCAGCAGGATCTAAGGTCATGAAATTATTTAACGTTCCATTTCCGGTCCTCATCATCTCGGTCCTGGTGGCTTCAGCTCTCACCTCCGCCATTGATTATCATGACTTGCCAAAGACGGCGGTATTTCCAGGGCCATGGGATGATTATATCAAAGCACCAGCGAATAAATCATTCATTACCCCAGCAGGTGTTTGGAAAACCGAGGGCAATGTAACCACGTTAACCAGAGACCATCGGCCGTCAGCAGCCGGTGTTCCTAATTCAAGCAGTAGTATATCAATTGGAGACGGAGGGCTCGTCACCGTAGAGTTCCGGGAGAATATTGCGGGGAGGTAAGCCAAAGGCCTGTAAATTATCCCGTTAAGTGGTACGCAACTTATACTAATTGTCCGGACCGATATCAGAGTATGTCTTGAAGTCGCTTCGGCAGTGGGTGACCCAACTGTTAAGCTCGCATACTCGGAGTCGTCGTTCTTCGTAGGGAAGAGATCTGATGCGACGAATGATCATGAATGGGACTTACCTCTACCTCTGCATGTGGGCAATCGAACCGGCCCCGTGTGTGTACCCCCCAAGTTCATCAGAGGCGGCTTCAAGTATCTCACTCTGTACATCGACGACGAGTCTCCAGTTCCACAGGAGCAGAGCGCCAGATCTCGTTTCGGTAGCATGCTCTACTCGTTGACCAACACGGCCCAGAAGGTCCTAGGACTCGGCGACTCGTTCTCGGACATCACCACGGACGGGAAGCCGTCGTCGCCGCGTCTAGCATCCTCTGTGGTGATCACGCAGATCTGGGTAAACTGCACGTCATTCCCGTCGCAGCCGAACGGGCGGGCCTACTCGGGGTACTTCTACAGCTCCAGTCCCCTGCTGAACCGCATTTGGTACGCGGGCGCGTACACCCTCCAGCTCTCAACCATCGACCCGACCGAGGGCTCGGCCCTGGTGCCCGTGAACCGCTTCCTCGACCACAACCGGTCGCCCCCCGGGTCGTGGTACTCCAACTTCACTGTCGCGCGCGGCACGGCGGTCACTACCGACGGTGCTAAGCGTGACCGCCTCGTCTGGCCCGGTGATATGTATATCGCTATCCCCGGCATCGCGGTCTCGTCGTACGACATGCTGGCGGTGCGGAATGCGCTCGATGTCGTATATGAACACCAATATCCGGACGGTTCTTTGCCTTACGCTGGACCGCCTTTGGTAGGTCCTTAACTATATAATTTGTTCTTATTGTTGCGTAGGATGGGTGCTAACTTCGTATAGTATGTATACAACTCGTCTTTTTAGTGTTTCCTTGCAATTTCATCCGGAGAGGGGAGAATGCCTATTAGAATTCCAATATTATACCAGCCTACATGTATATACACCCAGTAGAAGAAGCGCTAACATTATACATATAGGGGCTATCGCAATGAATTCAGCGACACTTACCATCTCCACACTCTCCTCGGCACCTACGACTACGTGCTATACTCCGGAGACGTCGACTGGCTCCGCGCTCGGTGGACGGCCTACAAACGCGCCCTCAAGGTCAGCACGTCCAAAGTCGACTCGTACAACCTCATGCACGTATCGTCGCACTTCGACTGGAACCGCCAAGGCATGAAGGGGCACAACGTCGAAGCCAGCGCCATCCTGTACACCGTCCTCAAGCGCTCCACCTCTCTCGCCTCCTGGCTATCTTCCGACGACGACGAGGAAGAAAACGTGCGCGAATGGGCCAGCCTGCGCCACCGCCTCGAGCACGGCATCGCGCAGCTCTACTGCCCGGCCACGGGCCTGTACTCGGACAACCTGTCCAGCCGGCACTGCGCGGGGCCCTCGCACGTCGACCCGCAGGACGGCAACAGCTGGGCGCTCATCTCGGGGCTCGCGCGCGCCCCGCGCGACGTCAGCGCCCGCCTGCGCGCGCGCTGGACCGCGTTCGGCGCCCCCGCCCCCGAGTTCCCCAACGTCATGAGCCCCTTCTCCAGCGCCTTCGAGCTGCAGGCGCACTGCGCGGCGTCCGCGCGCGACGCCGCCGTCGAGCTCGCCCTGCTCATGTGGGGCTACATGCTCGACGGCCCCGGGTTCACGAACAGCACCCTCGCCGAGGGGTTCAGAACCGATGGCCACGTGCACTACCCCGCGTACCCGGTGCCCAGCCGTAATTCCCACGCGCACGGCTGGGCCGCGGGCCCCACGGGCGTGTTGAGCGTGAAGGCCGTGCTGGGCATTGAGGTCAGGAGGCCCGGGGGCGCGGAGTGGAGGGTTAGGCCCGGGGGCATGGCACGGTTGGGCTGGGTGAGGGGCGGGTATGCGGTGGTGAGGGGGGAGTTTGAAGTGCTGGTTTTGAGGGTTAGGGGCGAGGAAGGGGGGAAAGGGGTGGTGGCGATGGTTAGGGGGCCGGAGGGGACGAGGGGGTGGTTTGGGTGGGGGGATGAGGATGAGGAGGAGGAGGGGGGGTTTGCGACGCAGATGGAAGGGGGGGAGTGGAGGGCTTGGGTTAGATGGGAGGAGGATGGGGTGACGGAGGAGTTGGTGAGTGTTGGAGCGGAGGGGTGGGAGGTGAGGAATGATGAGAGGTGGTTTGAGAGGGAGATTGCGTATAAGGACGGAAAGGTCCTGGTCTTTGACGATGAGTTCGAGGAGCCACCTATGGAGACTAGGGAGCCGGGGACGGTGGATTGGGAGATGCTGGAGAGAGGTTATGTGGATGAGCTGGGGAGGGGGATGTGGTAGAGAGGTAGTGGTGGTGGTTGGTTGTGAATAGGTTGTACTTCTTGAGAGTAGCGTGGTAGTTTTACTAGGCGGAAAGAAATAAAAACTTGATGAATTCAACTTGATTGTCTTGTGCCGGTTGGGAATAAATATTTAAAGGGGGCGATACTCTATATAATCAGGGGAGGTTAGGGGGAGTGGAAGGAAAGGGGACCTTGGGTCTTATATGCTTTACCATTGTAAATAGTAGTGCTCTGCTACCTACGAGACACGAATTAGTAGAATTATTAGGCAATCACTATTATTACTACATTAGAGTCTTTGAGATGTTTGTAGATGACCCGATATCTATACTCGTTCAAAGGGCCAGCAGTGGCAAGCTGCGCTACGGGTCCCGTTCGGCGTGCACCGGCGACAACATGGCGAGATCCATTCCGGATCCGGATCCGTAACGATGATCACGTCCATCCTACCGACGTACATATTAACTAGAACAGAGGCTTACCTATTTGGTTGAAAGGAAGATACGCTTCGGCTTACACTTGAGCTTTTGATGCAGCAATATGATAATTGGTCTTCCGGGACCGATAACAAGGCTTGACATGTACTCTGGAAGCTTTCCTATATCTTTTTTTACAATCTACTCGTTGACTTGGTTTAACTCATTTAACAAAAGGCATATTTCTAAGTGTGCTGACACTTACCTGACATATATTCTCCAAGAAAAGGTAACGAAATTCTCATAGATAGATAATATATATGCACACCTACTCATCGTATTACGAGACGATATGTAATACCCTTTGTTCCAAGGTCTTCTTCCGTTCGCTAATTACCGAGCGCGGCGGGCAACATGACCGCGCCAGGACAGGCTTTGAATAAGTCTTTAGATAATGGTTAGGTGTGCAGTTGTGTGCCCATGAGCTCGAGCTACAAGGAATATATCTTGGCTCGCAGACACATAGTTGCGTGCTAACCTAGGTTAGGAAGTTGTCCAGCGCACTCTAGCCAGCACAGCACAGCGCAGCATAGGTATTATGTCCTTAAGACGTATTGATCAAATACTGTCGATCAAGTCAGAATCCGAACAATCTGTGCCAACGGTGTTCAACACATATGTACCTCGAAATACCTTAACCTAGGTTAAAGCAACTAAGTTAGTGAGAGTTGGTGTGGCAGAAAGATGCAATTGATATTGCCTTTGTACTAACTGGGCAAGATTTGAGTTTGCCGAGATATATCAATATTAATTGATGGCAAATCTGTTGATGTACCTGCAAGGAGTTGAATTGAATACGGGAGTACTTTCTGAATTGTATAGGGTAGACTTTAGGTAATGGATTATCTACCTAGTATTTATTAGTATAGAGAGAAGGAAAAAAAGGGGGGAGGAGATTGTGGGGTAAATCTCGCTGTGGCACATCACGCGTGGCGGTGTGTTGGACATATACTTGAGTACAGATGCCAATACTACCACTTGATGTATGTAGGCAGGTACATACGGTCCGTACTCCGCTAATCTATAGAAACTAACTTTGTAGGTACCTAGTATAGTAAAAAAAAAAAAAGATTAGGAAGGGTTACCGGGATTTCAATGTAGGTTTTCCCTACTACTAGTAGCCTAGTCCATATCATCGGGGTTTTATCGCCACTTTTAAGCACTAAACGGTATTGCTAATTCTTTTTATAGTGCATGATTTTCAAGATTTGGACAAGTTGCGGATTTCAGATTTCCTTTAATCTGGGTTACATGAATACATGTGGTAGTACATGTTTTTTTATTTGATTTTTATTTTTATTTTTTATTTTCTTTGATCTCCTTTTATCTACATAGTTTAGTATTTCCTTACTACTACTACTACAACAATAACAACCACTACACTTTTCCCTCTTATTCAACCTACTTACTTTTTTCTTTTTTTTTCTACTTAACCTACCTAACTTATTCATTCATTTCCTCCGTTACGTACGACGATCTCTCCCTCTCCTCCTCTTATTGGAAACTGATCATCGCGTAATTAAGACAAATCCACTCCTTTTTTTGTCTTCCGTCTTCCTCTTCTCTTCTTCTCTTCTCTTCTCCCCCCTTTCGTTTAATTTGCATATACCCCATTTTCACGTGGGGGATGTGCTGCTCTTGAAAAAGAGAGTCTCAAAGGTTATGAGGAGAACATCGGTTTCATTGCCTACGAAGCAAGTCCACCACGATCCTCACGAGAAGCGCGCCCGCTACGCATACGAGAAAGAACCCGGCATCCTGGAGAAAATACAAGCCGCCTACATGAACCAAACCCAGAAGGCGCGGTGGTTAAAGACCACCGCCATTGTCGTCTTCCTGGTCTTTCTGTTCTACTACCTGTCCCCCAAGGGCGTCGACATCTACCAAGGAGGTATGTCCCCTCGAACCTCTCTTCTTCCCCCATTAGACGAACACAATCGCTGACCAGACTCGCAATTCGCCCTTAGTTTCTAACTCAGGTGGTCAAGTCCCCTCCGACTCCTCTTACGGAACCGATAGATGCACCAAGTCCTTTTCCAAGGACAAGCCCATTGTGCAGTATGTTCTCATGATCGACGCCGGTAGCACGGGATCCCGTATCCACGTGTACAAGTTCAACAACTGCGGCCCCACCCCCGAGCTGGAGAACGAAGACTTCAAGATGACCGAGAAGAGCGTTGGTGGCCTGAGCAAGTATAAGGACGACCCTCTTGCTGCCGCGAAGACCTTGGACGACCTGATGGAAGTCGCCATGAAGGGCGTTCCCGACAAGCTGAAGGGATGTAGCCCTGTCGCCGTGAAGGCCACTGCCGGTCTTCGCATGATTGGTGCCGAGGCCAGCCAGAAGATCCTGGATGCCGTCCGAACTCACCTCGAGAAGGATTACCCCTTCCCCGTCGTCTCGAAGGAGGAGAACGGCGTGGCCATCATGGATGGTTCCGACGAGGGTGTCTACGCCTGGATCACTACGAACTACCTCCTTGGTAAGATTGGTGGTCCGGACCAGAGCCCGACCGCGGCTGTTTTCGATCTTGGCGGTGGTTCTACTCAGATCGTGTTCGAGCCAACCTTTAAGGAAGCTGCTTCTGGGGGTATGCCCGAGAAGCTGGCTGAAGGCGATCACAAGTACGACCTTGCCTTTGGTGGACGCAAGTTTGAGCTGTACCAGCATTCGCATCTAGGGTACGGTCTCATGGCCGCGCGCAACTCGATCCACCTCAACCTGCTACACGATCTCTACGAGAAGAAGAAGAGCAAGGCCTTCCTCAAGGAACCCATCCTGAACAACCCATGCATCAACGCTGGCCAGAGCGACATGGTCACGGTGAAGCTTGGCGACGATAGCCCTCTTGGCACGGGTGAGATCGAGGTCAACATGACGGGTCCTGCCACGCCAGCCCCCGCGCAATGCCGCGCCATGGCTGAGCGGATCCTCTACAAGGACGCCGAGTGTAAGCTGGCCCCTTGCTCGTTCAATGGCGTGCACCAGCCCTCGCTAGCCAAGACCTTTGCCAAGGAGGATGTATACATCTTCTCATACTTCTTCGACCGTACCAAGCCCCTAGGCATGCCCGACTCATTCACCCTCCGCGAACTACACGACCTGACGGCCGCCGTTTGCGGTGGTGAGGATTCTTGGGATGTATTCAGCACGGTGCCCGGCGCTCTGGATGAGCTCCGCGACCGCGGCGAGTACTGCCTAGACCTCAACTTCATGATCGGCCTCCTGCATACGGGCTACGAGATGCCCATCGACCGCGAGGTTCGCATCGCCAAGAAGATCAAGGGCAACGAGCTCGGCTGGTGCTTGGGAGCCAGGTAAGCTAATAAACCCCCCCCCCCCCCCCCCCAATAATTCTTCTATAGATATATGAAAAAAAACTAACCCTCTCCTCTCTATAGTCTACCTCTGTTGTCGAAGAATTCAGGTTGGACATGCAAGGTTACCCAAACCTTCTGATCGGGGCTCGACCTTTTTTCTAGGGGAAATATAATGTCTTCATAATGAGCAAAGAAAACAAAACCCTAAATCTGGTTTTTGTTCTTGATATTTCTAAACGGGGAAATAGAGTAAAGGATTATAAGGAAAAACGGCCACCAAAAAAAATTACATTGTAAAGCATACGAAAAAAAAAAAAAAACTCCTAGATATATTTTTGAGGGGCCTTCTAATGACGGGTAGCGAATGGTCTGGCTGGCTTGGTAGGCAGGTTGGTAAGGTAGTCTAACGAGCGAAGGGTACTTTCTCTCTCCCCTTCATTCTCCCCTCCTCCCCATTTCAAGAGAAAGAGGGGAGAGGAGGGGAGAACAAAAAGTGGAAGAACGGACAAGGACAAGGCAAAGGCTTTGAACTGTGTATGTGTCTCTCTGTATACCCCCCATATAATGAGTGTTCATCGGCGTTTTTTTTTTTTTTTTGCTCCTTATAGAAGATTTTTTTCGAAAGAAAAAAAAAGGCATCGCCATGATTTGAAATTTGGTGTGTGAGATGCGTGTGTGCGTGAAGAGTGTGAAGATGAGTTTATTAGGGGGGACTGGGAATAAAATCGAGGCTCCATACCGAGCTTGACTTGTCTACCTATACGTAGGCCCCTTCCCCCTTCTTTAGAATTGATGTGAAAAGGTATTGTATAAAGAGCATAATAGAATAAGAGTAAGGTGGTCTGTTGAAAAAGACGGATAGATACTAATAATGCTATATATTGTCTATATATGTATTTGAATATATCTTATTCCTCTATAATGCCATTGACCTTCATACTAGCTAACCAGTAAAAGACATGAATCCAATTCTCTATTTCTTTCCCTCCTAAGGATTTTCAAGAAACGGGTAGTTGAAGGTGTATAACCTACATGTATATTACGACCCCTACCCCCCTTCATCAAAAGAAATCCCTTTCCCTTAAGATGTATTATATTCATGGTACTTTGTTTAGGGTAGGTTATTCAGGCTACCTAGTAACATCCAAGTATACACGCAAAACAAAGTCCTTAGCACTCATCCACCGCCTCTTCACAGCGGAGCAGCCACCATCCCCAAGACATCATCAATGACATCCTGAGGCCCCACACCCTCCAGCAGCGCCTCAACAGCGGCTACATCACTCCCCCACTGCACACTACGCTCATGGTAGAACCCTCCCCCACCACTGGAACCCATCATCCCATCCTCCTCCCCTTTACCTCCTCCTCCCCCTTGGAAATCGACCACGAGCCGCAGCCGGTGCGGGTAGACCTTCCTGGCGGCGAGGCCGACGAGGGAGGGGGTGGCGTAGTCGAGGCCGTGCAGGGCGGCGAGGCAGCGCACGAGCTGGGACATGTGGCGCGTGGCGGCGGGCCCGACGCCGCCGGCGTAGGCGACGGCGCGGTGCATGCGCAGGAAGGATATCACGTTCATCTGGTAGCGCAGGACCTCGATGTCGACGGCGACGGTGGAGGCGGCGAGGGCGAGGGCGGGGATGTCAGATTCGGGGCGGAAGAGAGGCGGGGGAGGAGGGAGGGGGAGGATGGGGGGTTGTTGTTCGGCTTTGGGCGAGAGGAGGAGAGGCGGATTGTTGGTGGCGGAGTAGTAGGTGTTGTTCGTGGTGCTGTTTATGGTGCTTTTCTCTTTCCAGAGAGATCGCGCGCTCGCCGAGTCTCGGTATCCGCCGCCGCCGCTACCCCAGGCGTCGGTCTTCATCGTGGATGTGGGTGTCGATGTCCGGGCGGCGGCGGTGGTGCTGCGGCTCTGGGGTCTGCGGACTACGCTCTCGTCGCTTTCCATACTGGCATCATCGTCATATGCACCGCCCATCTCATTATTGTAATATTTCTCATCCCCACCGCCATTATCGCCATTCATAACGGCAGCAGCTGCTGCTGCTTCCGCTTCCTCTTGCTCTTCCTCCTGCTCCTCTAGGTGCGCGAACCCGTCCTCGGGATCATGCCAGTGCGCAATGTAGAAAAAATCATTCAAGTGTTTCGTGAGCCTACCACTACTGCTACCTCCGTCTCCTCCGCCGCCGCCGATAGAGTCGGTGCCCAGCACAGCGACGAAGAGAAACTGCTTAGGTGCCGTCTGCACGCTCGTGCGCGTGAAGAGGCGCCGGGTGCGCAGCAGCTCGAGGCATTGAATCTGCACAGCCTTGGGCGCGCGGTCGAGGTTCTTGGCGAGTATCACGTTGGCAATCTGCGGTGTTGGCGTGGTGCTACTGTTATTATTATTGTTGTTGTTGATGCTGCTAATATTCGAAGAGGCGGCGGCTGCAATAGGAGTCAAGGCCCGCAGGGGCGGTTGGGAGGAAGAGCCATGTCCGTGCGCGTGTGATCCGTAGAGGTGATGATAGGTGCTGCTACTGGCGATACTGCTGCTTCTAGCTGGGCGTGATTTCTGCTGTTGCTGCTGCGGTTGCTGAAATGGGAAATACGTGTCGTTGCGCGAGCGCAGCGGAGATGCCGAACGCGGCGTGGTAGGGTTGGTGGCGCCGGGGGAGGGTAGCTGGATCGAGGATGCGAGATCGTCGAGGGTGGTCTGGGGGGTGCAGTCGACGACGACGGAGGTGAGATTAAATGAGCGCGAGGCGACGAGCTGTAGTTCGGCTACTAAATCGTCGAGCGAGGGCGGTTCGGTGCTCACGATACAGTGTTCCCGGCTGATGAGGCAGAGGAGTGCGGCTAGGTCTAAGTCCCCTAGGTCTTGGACCTTGCGTAAAAGTTCCTCATCCACCGCCATTTATTATTTGGTTCCATGAAGCCGGAGTGTGTCCCACCGAGGTCACATTTGCCGTTTGTTTGATTTGGGCTGTTTTGTTTTCTGTTGTGGTGTTGAGTTGCGGTTATTGTAAAGGATGAGGTTTAGGGAGGTTTAGGGAGGTTTAGGGGAGGTTTAGGGAGGTTTAGGGGGATTGGAAGATGCCATGTCAGGAATGTGGAGGTTAAAAGCTGCTTCCTTATTACAGGTCCGGGTCCATGGCCTAGGCTCTAAAAGACAGGCCAGGCAGGGGGAGATAAAGCTCCGGCCCTATTACGTAGCTTGGTACTTAAAGTTATCCAATGAAACTTACTTCTTATCACTGGGCCAATCTTCAATTTGTACCTAGGTACATACCTAGAAAGGCAATGAGGCTATACAATTCATATTAAACACCCCAATATGTATACTTTCCACCATCTATGAGAAAGCAGGTAGTGAATAATAGCCAGCTAGGCTAGTTCCACCTGATCAGTGAACATATCATAAGTACATGATTAGAAGTAGGTAGTATAAATACAATACAGAAACAACTAAGAGTTCCAGTCGATTTCACCTCCTTGACGACCACCACTAACCCCCCCAAAAGTCAGTATTCTGTATCATGCAAAGAAGCTGCAAAATAAAAAAAGAAAGAAAAGAAAAGAAAGAAGAATAACTAACAGCCACAAGATAACAAAACTCACGTTCCCTTCCAGAACTTCTTATCAACCTTGTCGTCCGAAGCCGGTGACGCCCGATCGTGTCTTTTCTCAAAGTCGGCATTGTGCTCTTCCACCTCTCGTTTCTGCTCCTCAGTCAAGCCCGACGTTGTTCCAGGAATAGCCTGGTTATGTATCTTGGGGCTCGGCTTGCCCTTGCCCTGAGGACCTTTCAGTGCCTCTCCTCCGCTCCGGCTCGCCGCGTTCGCAACGTCCCCGCCGGTGGGACTGCTCCCCGTCTCGGTCGCCTCTTTCGATCTGGACCCGCCGGACTGCGCGCTGGCGTCCTCGGGGGACTGCCCGCTCGCGGCTTTCTTCATGTTCTCCGAGAACGCTGCCTTGGTGGCGGCGGTGCCTCCGGTCCCCTTGCCGACATCAGGAGGTTCGGGGCCGGGGTGCTCTAGCGATTCTTGGGACTTGCTTGTTTCTGGTTGTTTCTGGGGGTCTTCGGCGATAGGGTCTCCTGCCCCGTCCCCGTAGCCCTGACGTGCCCGGTAGCAATGGCTCGTCGCGAAGGTACGGTAGGGTCGGGGCACCAGTGTGCGGGTAGCACGTAGGGTGGTTCTAGTAGTAAGATAATTGCTCATGCGAATAGCCACCATTTTGGATTATATGGGAGGGCAGTATATGTCTTCCTGATTTCAAGGTAATAAATTTATTTCGATTCTCTTTTTTTCTTCTTTTCTCCTTTTCTCGCTCTTTCTTACATACAAAAGAAGATCATGTATATAGTTGAAGGCAGAAAGTTATTATGACATTTTATGTACAGAAACTCACTTGGCTTAGTTAATAGACTGGTTGCAGTCGATGATGCTGTAACGACGTAGATGAGTGTACTAGATGGGTGTACGGCTTTAGATGACATCATCCGTGACGTTCCCGATTACCTTAAAAGGCGTTTCAATGTTGAGGTCGTTCCTCCAATAAGAACTTGTGTAAGGAGCAGTAGATAATAATCCTTGCGATCGTTTTGTTCTACATTAAACCCAAGAGATTATTTTCATCGTGATTTATTAGTACGACTAAAATACCTATAATACCTAGTAGGTAGGCATCGAATGCTTAAAACTAGGTACCTAGGTACCTACTACTTACCTGCTTGAATGTGGGATATGGTGCGGTGATACCTTGACCCACCCTGACGAACGAACGAACGGCGGGTTTATACCTGAACCTAGGGGGTACCTACATTTATGGACCTCAGTACGGATAAGTTGGAACGTCTCGATGCCAACTTGCTTACCTATGACACATCGGTGGTTTGTTTCCGGAACCAAGCAATAGGAGAGCCTATATCTCCATTTACTTTGGGCAGTGTTTCGTTGTAAGTTTAAATGTTCATATATACTGACTAGAATATAAAATAGAAATATTATACTCTTTCAAAAAGCGAGGATATTAAATAGTACACACAAAATTCAGTAGTATCTATTTTAGGTATCTGGTATGTTACCCCCTGCTTGTTGAATATTGAGTCTGTTGTATCGAGAATCCTTGTTCTTAAGGGGGGGTTTCATTGTCTTAGAAGTGTTGAGGATGTCCGAGATAATGAAAGCGGAAAACAATGGAAAGGTGCAGCAACTGCACTGCACTGTTAAAGTTGATTAAGTGCAGATGTCAGTGGAGCATACGTGGCTTGGGTAGCGACCAGCCGCCAGTCAAATGCAATCTGTGAGTGGTCAGTCGTCATTCCCAGCCACGCCAACCCACATAACTCCTCAGTGCATTGATCTCGTGCCGTTGCTTTGCTGCAGTAACAGCTCAGTTAAAAGTACAGTAGGTAAGCCTAGGTAGTACTTTACCTACTGCCTACCTACCTATCTACCTTACCATCCATTATTACTTAGCTATCTTAAAGTTCCGACCACCGCTCTCGCCTCGACCAAGGCATCAGACAACAACACAACTTACAACTCAAAACAACTCATCCTCCTCTGTCCTCCTTTTAACCTTTTAACCTTTGCTGCCCAGCCTAGGTTAGGTACTTTGTTTGGAAACCAGAGTTGCACCATAAAACCCACCCGTCTTCACGAGCGCGTACTCCCCCCCCTCACGCCGAGAACCTTTTCCACATCGTTATCAATCAATCAATTAATCCCATCTCCATCCCCATCCCCATCCCGCCCACTTCGACCCTTTCATCATGGCCTCTAGGAAGAAGGTCCTCTTGAAGGTAGGCCACGCTTAAGCCAGACTGCACAACTATTCCATATCTTGCTGACTTCTTTTTCTCAGGTCATCATCCTTGGTGATAGTGGTGTAGGCAAGACGAGTTTGATGAACCAATATGTACGTCAGACAATGTTTTTGTTGTTGTCATTGTCATCGCCGATATCGATAGCCGAGCAACCGGGCAACCCTCCGACCCAGCTACACCCCAGCACCTGCCGAATCCTGAGCTGACTCCAGATGGTATACAGGTTAACAAGAAGTTCAGCGCAAGTTACAAGGCCACGATTGGTGCCGACTTTCTGACTCGGGAGGTTCTCGTTGATGATCGACAAGTTACGATGCAGGTATGGTGGAACACCGCGAACGCTGCAACCAAACACCAAGAGCGATGACTAATGCCAAAATAGCTTTGGGACACGGCCGGCCAGGAGCGCTTCCAGTCTTTGGGCGTTGCATTCTACCGAGGGGCTGACTGCTGCGTGCTGGTATTCGATGTCAACAACTCCAAGAGCTTCGATGCGCTGGACAGCTGGAGAGACGAGTTTTTGATTCAGGCCTCTCCGCGCGACCCGGAGAACTTCCCCTTTGTAAGCACGATCAACCGGACAACGAACCAACCAACCCACGGTGGCTGACTATCTTGTTTATATAGGTCGTGCTAGGCAACAAGATCGATGTGGAAGAGAGCAAGCGAGTTGTGAGTAGTGATCATCACGGTATACCATGCTGCATGCAAATCTCACTAACCATGAATAGATTTCAAGTAAGAGAGCAGCGACTTTCTGCCATTCCAAGGGTGATATCCCGTACTTTGAGACGAGTGCCAAGGAAGCTATCAACGTGGAGCAGGCCTTTGAAGGTAAGCGCGTGGAGTGTCCCTTATATATACTGATGAAGAAGATTTGTCCGTCTGACCTTGTGCACAACAGTTATTGCCCGGAATGCGCTGGCGCAAGAGGAATCTGAAGAGTTCAGCGGAGACTTCCAGGATCCTATTAACATCCATATCGAGAATGACCGCGATGGCTGCGCCTGTTAATACCGTCAATTTTTTTCCAAGCAGCTTACGATTACTCTCATGCATCTATCTCCCTTGATCAGAACCCTCCTCGAATGGTAAACGCCGGCATTGGGACTTCGTCACGCCTTTCTCACTCATCACTTGCAATACGCCATTTGGGCTTGGGGAGGTTTTGAGTGGATAGTCTACCTACCTACTCATGGAAGTCTGGAAGGTCCCCGTTGACATGGGAGATGGATCCTGCATAGTATTAGGCTAGGTGTATAAACGAGTTTGGCTTACGAGGAGGGTAGCTGAGCATTTTTACTACAGTTTACTACTCCAGGGCATCAATGAATGTGTTAGTCGGTTCTCTTTTTTTGCGACGTTTTTTTGTTTTGATTTTATTTTGGTAACCGGACTCCGTCAAGTTTTAAAGTGATTATACTCGTACTCATTGATAGATCAAGAGATAAATAAATATATATGTACCTTACGTTATATATGCCTCCACTATGTGCATATCTGTATAGACATGCATGTGTGCATGTGCTGGTGTACACTATGTGAACTACACTATAAAAACGGGAATATTTATGTATGAATGGGGAAGGTTACGTAGGTTACCGAGACTACCTACCTACTAGGCAGTAAAAGGGTGTGAGGTCCACTGGATATAGTGGATTGATAATACATACCTCACATACCTTACATACATAGTACCTTAAATGGGGAGGTATGTAGTGCAATATACATATGTACCTATTACTTACTGCAGGCAGGTGCTCGTGCTGCGCCTCCAGGGGTCTCGTCTTCATCAGAAAGGCCCCTCCTTCTCCAATAGCTGGGGCTGTCTCCATTGACCTAAAACGCTTGCGCGATTGTAACTGCTAAAATTGTCAGACGCCATTTCGGACACTACTACGAACCCGTCTAGGTTAATTCATTTCATCACGAGTTTTAGTTTCGCATTACTTATCTTCGTTCGCTCCTTTTCCCACCCCGGTCTTGTTGATGATATCGATTTTTACTTCAATCATTATTTTTTTCATTAACCTTTTTTTCCTGGTTTCTGTTTTTTTTTCTTCAGTATTGCGCCTTCAGCGCCAATAGAATAGATTCCATCAATTCAAGTTTTTATATCTCTCATCTAATTCTTCAACACTCTCTTTGTTCTGAAGTTTTGAGATCCAGTCCATGATTTTCGGCCATTCATGTTATCGACCGCCTTCTTCGTATAGATCTACCCTCGAAATCTACGAAATTCCTACGAGCTAACCCTCCCGCCTATCACTTACCACCTTTATCCTCTCTTCTATCCGATCCTTATAATCTATAGTAAGAGAATAAAACCATGGCGTCGCCCTCAGACTCGCCGCCGGCGGCGATGAATCAGACAGAAGCCGAGCATCCTAGAAGGAGACTCTCCGAACCACCGGCCCCGTCGGGCAACTTCGCGCCTTCGATCATGTCTACTAGAAGTGCCAAAAGTGCGAACACGACAGGCTCGAGACGCAGTGTCAGGATATTGAATGTTGCGAGAAGGACGCTGGGAATTGGTCTATTAATGGTTACCGTCTGTCTTTGGACGACATCAAATTTCCTTGCTAGCGTGAGTAAATAACTTCGGTAGCTGTTGTCTCTTCTTAAGAGTATAGGTTTACTTCCTATTAGAATGAGGAATGGCGATTGGGCTGACTGATGAATCCGCGGACACCCGTGTGTTCGCGTTGCGCGCTGCTAGTATATCTTCTCCGACAATACCTACGACAAGCCGTTCTTTCTCGTATATGTAAACACCTCCATCTTCGCCTTCTCCCTGATCCCGCTAGCGATCAAGCATGTGATACAACATGGCGGCTTCACCCAGGTGCCGAACATGGTGCGGCATGCCTGGAGGAACGGGTCCCACGGTGTGAGGGGCATTAAGACGCCCGCTGACATCGATGTGGAGGAGGATCCTGCGGCGGGTGAGCGGTTGCTTGTAGACGATGAGGGAAGCCTTGAGGCGTACGATCTACCGCGGCCGGTGGAACAGCTCTCGCTCAGGGAGACGGCGCGGCTTAGCCTGGAGTTCTGCATGATCTGGTTCTTGAGCAACTACTTCGCGTCGGCGTGCCTGGAGTACACGAGCGTAGCGAGTACGACGATCCTGACTTCTACCAGCAGTATCTGGACGCTCATATTCGGCGCCATCATGCACATCGAGGCCTTCTCCGCGCGCAAGCTCATCGCCGTTATAGCCTCCTTCACCGGCATCGTCCTCATATCTACGGTTGACCTCTCGGGAGATAACGACGACGGCCGCGGCAACTTCCCTCACAAGAGCCAGCAGCAGATCGCCATTGGTGACGCTATGGCGTTACTCAGCTCCATTGTCTACGGTATCTATATCGTGGTCATGAAGATCCGTGTCGGCAATGAGGACCGCGTCAATATGCCCCTTTTCTTTGGTCTCGTGGGCGTCTTCAATCTTGCCTTCCTATGGCCTCTCTTCCCTTTTCTACATTACACGGGCATAGAACCTGTAAGTGACCTTTTCCCCTGCCGATCGAGGCTAGCTCAAATATATAAATGATGCTAACGACTATTTTATAGTTTGAAATGCCTCCGGATGGCAAGATCTGGCTTATTATCATGGTATGGACCCATCTATTCATATGGTATAGACGAACGACAAGTCGCTAACACATTCCTACAGCTTAACTCATTTTTCTCCTTTGTTTCCGATATTTCATGGGCATATGCTATGCTGCTTACGACACCCCTCTTGGTCACCGTTGGATTATCCCTGACCATCCCGCTATCACTAGTAGGGGAGATCATACAGTACGGACAGTACCCCAGTTTCATATACTGGGTAGGCGCGGTGGTAGTTGTGCTATCTTTCGTGTTTATTAACAACGAGAGCCGCGAAGACGAGAGCCACGAAGACGCCGACAGAAACTCGAACTCCGGTTCGAACAGCGGTAGTTTGCCCCAAGTATAGGGACGTTAAAGAAAAAGCGGGAAAAGAAAATGGGTTTTTTGAGAAAAGGAATCTAAAATATTTTCGAATTAGGGAATTTGCTTCATGTTATTCATTATTGCCAGGCGCACCAGTGTATGTCTTCTTTCATGGGTATTCTACTTTCAGCAGCATCATGTTTAGATTCTTTTTATGTTCACACCCATAGCTACAATAACGCATGTACCTACCTACCTCGGAGGGTAATTCCACACCAGAATTACAGAGGGGTTGGAGCATATTCATGGAATTGGTAGAAATACGATAATATACAACGTAAAATACCCGATGCGCACTTAGGGGGGAACAATGCAAGCTGATGTTATAGTATTCGATATTCTTTCGTGATTATTGATTTTTGATATCCGGAGATTTTTGCGCAAGAGATTTGGTAGCGGCGATCGACATTGAGGGTCACTGGGTCCGTGGTGATGCTGTAAGTAGTGGTGCGTCGATCCGGGAGACCTCCTCTCCCAATATACGGTGAACCGAGGATGCCAAACATTAGAAAGGGGAGGGGGAGGAGCCACGTTACCCTATGGAGTATCTACTTATCATTTTGATAAGACGGACAATAAATTAAGAGAAATCTTCCTCCTCCAAAAATATAACACGATAGTAAATAGTATAACCTGCCAAGTTCCAAGTTGGGTAGTACTTACACAGCAACATTATGAAGCTATTTTATACCGGGTTTACCTACATCTGTACCTACCTAGGCTTTTAAGGGCGTTTTTTTTCTTTTTGCTTTGAAATTTCCCGACGATCGCCGACCGTTAAGAGAATCGGAAAACATAAAACGGCGTGCTAACTTAGAGAGGAGTTTGTCGTTCGCTTCTTGCTCTTCTCTCCCCCCATTGATCTACCCACCTGCATTATAATGCTAGCAAGGTTGTCCCCTTAATCGCGCGCTCAAATCGATCTAAGTGAATCTTTAAGTTCTATCTCTTTTTTTTCTTTTTTTTTCTCTCAAGTGTGCCTTTTCTTCTTTTCTCTTTCCTACCCTCTGCGCTATAAATATACCTACACCGCTATCCCCGATCTCATATGCACGATGGCAGTATAAGGTGCAAGACATAGCTTACTCACTTGAGCTGGGAGGGACCGCGGTCCCCATCGAACCGGACATTTAAAGCTTATGGGGCTTGTTTTCCCAACCCACCATGTTGTACAGGTATACACTACATACCGCCTTGTGCTTGTGCTTCTGCTTGTGTTGGTACGTGCATGAGGTTGTGTTTGATAAAGTTATGTAGAGAGGTTGTATACATACATATCTTTCATTAGAGATATGTAAATTGGTGGTGTAAGTCCTGAAGTCCTCTTATATAAACTTTATGTCTCGGTCCCTAGGTGTGATCGCGTGGTCAAGCCATATGGACATAACTTACTTAGAACCTACATATAACCTACATACTACTACCAAACTTAGTAGTTTCCCTGTTTGTCTAGGTGCCGGGTTTAGACGATTGGTCTAATCTAGTGCATCTGTAACTACACAGGTATGTATATGTACCTAGATTAGATCTCAACTCTAGCAAGCCCTACTACCTACTTACATAGTTACATGCCTTTACCTAATTAAGCCGTTGACCTGGATGTACTTGTGATCACATTGGTTGACTAACTTCTTATGACCATCCATCCATCCTCTCTTTTAAATCTCGTTGTGTTACATGTGCAGTCTCAATCCTGGGTCTCTATTGGACCTCATGTTGATATCACGAGATCTATTATTCTCAAACCTTCTCTAAAGACGTTCAAGTCACTACTTCTTAGATGATCACAAGCTTCTACTAAGAAAGCTCGAAGCGGCAACAGACACTTGATCTTTCCTCGAGATCGTGTTCACACACACACTCTCTCTCTCTTCTTCTTGCCCCTCCCGTCTACTCTCGTCTACTAAGACGAAGGCACTTACACACATTCACTTGTATTCATCGTCATTTCTAGACTACATACCTATACACACCTAGTCATTCTATAATACACCTGACCTCCACAGTCCTGAATCACTTAGCTATCTCTCATTTATATTCTATTCAATAATAGCTAGTCCATCTTCTTTAGCATCCCTTTAGGAGAAGAAGTTCTCTGGTTATATATCATTCTTCTCTAAATTTCCTACACCAAGTTCAATCCTGGGTGGTATTGATATCATATTCATCTTCACCTTCACCACATACGCCCACATATCTATTCCTTTGAGCAATGCCTCCGGAGCCGCCAGAGACTGGCCGTTCGCTGGGTGACTCGATTAACATCGCAACCCGCTCGGTCCACACCAAGCTCAACAAGCTCATCATCTACCGCATACCCCAGGCCCTGCCTCCCAAGGCCGACGATGCCTCGAAGTACGTGGCCGGGCTGCTCCACATCACGCCCATATACATGACCTTCGAGGCGTTATGGCAAGAAATCCTCGACTCCCCCATCGGCCCCTCCGAAGACCAGGGCCAGAGCAGCGAAAACGGCAGCGCCTTCAACCCGCCCTCCTGCTTCCCCTTCCCCTCCTCAGCCGACAGTGAACCGCCTCGAGCGGAACCAGCCCGCACCCCCTCCATCAGCAGCACGAACCTCACCTCCCTCTCCAGCCCCTCCCTCCTCCTCGCCTCCACGCCAGCCTCGCCTTCGGACCTGCACACACGCGCGCACCCCGCCCCCGTGAGCCCGCGCGTGCACGCCCTCCTAACCAGCCTCCGCATCCCGGGTCTCGCGCGCACGCGCGCGCTGCACGCCGACCTAGTCGCCCTCACGGGGTGGAGCGAGCGCACGCTGCGCGAGCAGCTCGGCCACGCCGCCTCCTCGCTGGCATTCCCCGCGCTGGGCAGCTTCCTGGCCCACGCGCGCGCCGAGGCGCGCCGCCACCCGCACGTGCTCGTGGCCTACGCCTGGGTGCTGTACATGGCGCTGTTCTCGGGCGGGCGGTACATCCGCGCCACGCTCGAGGGCGCCGAGCCGCGGAGCTTCTGGGTCCCGGCGTCGGCGCCGCCCAAGCTGGAGGTGCCCCAGCGCCAGTCGTTCTTCTTCTCGCCCGTGGGGCTGCTGAAGGGTCTCGGTACTAGGATTACGTCGTACGCGGCGGCGGTGACGACGACCCCCGGGCGCGCGCGAGAGGCCGACGCGCAGAGGACGCGGGACCTCCCGCTCCGCTTCTTCCGCTTCGACACCCCTTCCGACGGCGAGGACCTCAAGGCCGCGTTCAAGCAGCGGCTCGCGGCGGCGGACGCGGCGGCGCTGCTGACGCCCGCGGAGCGCGAGGACGTGGTGCGCGAGGCGCAGCGCATATTCGACTCGCTGGTGCGGGTCGTGGAGGAGCTGGACAAGGTGTGCGGCAGCGGGCAGAAAGGCGGCGCCGAGGAGGAGGAGGTGATGGAGACGAAGCTGCTGAACCTGCGCAGCCGGGATAGCGTGGTGGTGGAGAAGGAGAGGGAGAGGCGCAAGATCGAGAAGAAGGCGGCGACGTGGATGAGGACGAGCGCGGAGGCGGTCAGGGAGGAGAGGGAGGGAATGGTGCATTTCGAGGAGACGGAGAGGAAGGAGGGTTGATTGAGCGAGCGGGAGATTGCGGGGGGTTTTTTTACGTGGGGATGGTCTGGAGGGATAAAGGCTGAGGAAGACGTGAGGTTAAATGGATGCATGGATGAAGGTCATGAAGCATGGAATACGAAATTGGGAATCTGGTTATAGAGACCCTTAGAACACAATACCCCCCCCTTTTCTTCCCCTATTTGCTTTCTTTGCTTCTTTTCCCTTTGTCTTAGCATTGCGTACATAGACATGCATACATACAGAGGTTGTACCTAACCCGGCTTTTTGGTTAAATAGATATCATAGACAATAGTAGTTTATAAAAAATAGATATTAAAACACATCCATCCAAGATGTAGAGAAAGGAAGAAAAAAGAGGAAGAAGAGCATCGCGGGGTTTCTCCACAAGAATAGGGGCGCGCGGTTCCTTGCTTATGTTTAGATAGCGAGTAAACCCATAGTGCGCAGGTAATGTACACGGGGATTTTATTGTTACATATACGAAGCGTTCTGTACAGATAGCCAGGTAGCCAGACCTATCCCTCCTCAAAGTCGGAAATATCGTATAGGTAAAAGCCAAGCTCAGCAAAATCACCCTCCTCCCCTCCCTCTCCCCTCTTATCCGTTTCTCTCAGCTAAATCCCCTAACTAGCCTCCCTATTCTTCCTCATCCTCGTCTTCACCCTCCTCTCCGCAGTCCTCCTCAAACTTAGCCCGCAGCAGCTCCGCGTCCACCACCCGGCCCGTGGCGTTGTAGAAGTCGCTCTGCAGGTACTGCCACCACAGCTGCCGCCGTCGCGCCTCCAGCACGGCCAGCGTCCGGCAGTCGTCGGCGCTCCAGTGCGCGTCGGGGCGCAGGGGTCGCTGGTTGGGGTACACTGCGAGATTCTTTGTTAGAGGTTTTTTTTTTTTGCTAAGTATACTCCTATGGTAGAAGTAGAAGGGGGGGGGGGGGGGGGGGGGGTTGGGGGGGGGTTGGGGGGGGGGGGGGCCAAAAAGTGGTGGTATAGGTATCGCGGCGGCCCCCAGGGCTCGGATACGGGGTCTTCCAATTAG